>MNCI01023301.1:0-12615 GCA_015680685.1 Gnetum montanum | reverse complement strand
GAGGTAGATCGGACTTCTGTTTAGACCGTTTTGCTTGTTGTTTTGTGCTTGTTTCACATCTTGTAATCGGGGACTCCCCAGTGTAATTTCTCATACAAAATACACATTTTTTAAGTCAAAGCGCAGATCTTGAAGCTACGTGCTTCTCTTATGTCAGCCTCCTTTTATCGTGTTTAGCATTATCGCCGTTGCAATCCGTCTACATCATTTTTCCCCTCGTTTTACGACTCCTCGAACCAGATCGCTTTCTTTCTACGTAATTTTCATTATTTTACTGACCTGTAAGTCCCTATCTGATCGACAAGACTGTTCAGGGCGCCACGGATTCGTTTTTCTCGCATAGCCCTCGCGCGGATCCGTGGCTAAAACTGTGTACGTCGGAACCTCGGTCGGTATTTCCAGCTACCGACGTTTTCCGTCGCTACATCAAGTTATTACTAAAAGTTTCTTTTAGTTTACACAGTATCATCAAGACATAATATAAGTTTACATCATTTTACATATTCATCACTTTGGAGCTTGTTTTTTTATTACTATTAGTTTATTTTTTGTTTAGAATCTAATTTATTCAAATCTTCAATTTATTATTTATGGAATGTCATATTCTAAAATTTACTTTAAATGTTTTATCCTACAACATAATTACCTCCTAAATTTACAATTTCAGCAATACACTTTTTCATATAGTTACTACTTAATGTTTAATTCTACATCTCCAGTTTATACAATCCCAAATATGTTTAATATATATCTTTCTTAAGCTATTTAATGATAGTTTCTGCTTGTCCTAGTGTTTTCATTAAGATCTACTATTACTATAACATAAAAATTCTTCCTTTTATAAATAGCAATTTATTAATCACTGTATACATAACACCATATTGCTTAATCACCTGAGACTTATCCTAGGTTTTTGTAGTCATATGGGAGACATCTTAGGTGATAGCCTCTCAAAATGAGATTTTCAAAAAGACATTGTTGTATGATCAAAGTCTATGCATCAACATCCCTCCTTTTGGTACTTGGGGGGCTTTTCTATTTTTTGTTTTAATTTGGTGGATCTTACCTTAGCATAGGCTATAGTGAGGTGTTTTTATCCTCTTTACATGAAATTTTGCATTTATTTTACTTTTCCAAAGTTAAAGTTGATTTCTATTTTAACATCAAATTTATTTTATCAACATTTTACATTATATGTTTTCTTTATTTTACAAGTGTGAAGAGTTTCTATATCTCATTACTTAGCAGACCTCTTACCCTTGATACAAATTGATCAACTACCCACCAATTTAACTAATAAAGAAAAATAACTTCTTATTTTTTTACTAATATTCACAAGAAGACTAGAACCAAAATGGTGGTTGATCCATCTCTTGCTCTCTTGCTTAATAGTTCTTTTAACTTTACAAATTAACATGTTATTCCTAAACCTTTGCAAATTTTCATTTCTTCTTTGATCCCATCTGAAGCAATATATGCTAACATCTTGAATGCTTTGAAACACTTTTAGCAATTTATGATATTACCAGTAATGATATTGCATGTAGAGCCATTTTGACAACTTTTCAAGGCAAAGTAACCTAATGGATCCTTATGCCTCCAAATGTTTCCATTAGTACACAACAAGACTTTAAATTCATGTCCCAATTTGACAAATTTACTAGCCTTGCCCTTACCTTTAGTAATTTTACTATATTAAGGAAATTACCTAGAGAAACCATTTGTGACTACAACCTAAGATTCCTACAATAACTAGCATATGTTCCTATTGAGATATGTCCCCAACAAGATGATGTTCTTGACTTTTATTTTTTCACTTTAGAGCCTTTTTATACTTATGCCATTAAGTCAAATACTAATATAACTAAATTACAAGGAGCTGTGGCTAAAGTAGTAGGATTAGAACAAATATCTTTAATGAACACTATCAAAACCTAATTTAGAGCAATTAATCTAAAAAATATAATACAATTCAATCTTACACTACTCCAAGCCATTCCAGAAATACCCAATTTACTTATGAATATCACTACTACTTCTTTTTCATTTCTTTCATTAAGCACATGATTACATGATGATCAATCCAAAGCTCTTATTCAGTCAATCATAAATCCAAATGGATCAAACAACTAAGTGCACAACCAACAAACTTAAATTACTCAAATCTTAAATACCCTTCAAAAGTAATATAATAAAGTAGTAGAGTTAAAATGTAACAACAATAAAATACATTAAAGTGATCAACAAAACAATGGTTCAATTCCTAAAGTTATCAACACTAGATAACATTTGGAGAAAACATGTCTATAATTTTTAGGTCTGTATGGTGATAATGCTCAAAACCAATAGAATGGTAAGGCTCCAATTATGATCCTTAACATTCCCTATGAAAAATAAAATGAAGAAGTTACCTCACATGAATAAGTTATGGTGAGTGATCCAAACCCAAACAACACTTGCTATTGTAGACTCAATGACATTGTAAATACCACTCAACAACAAACCAGAAATAATAATTCTACACTTCCTAACAAAAGAGTTCCTAGTCAAAATAACATGAATAATCAAATGGGACTATGTTAGGTAAATATTCAACAAGAATCAAATTCACCTTCTATATTTAGAAAAAATACACCTCAATAAGAAGTTAGGGATGAAAAAAAATCTTATGATTTGGTTGATGATTTAAAAGGAGTCCAAGAAAAAATTTCAATGTATGATATTTTACACTTCAAAAAAATAAAATATGTGATCCAAAGAATAGTTATACACTTGAAATTATGAAAAGAAAAGTCTCTCACAATCAAAAAATAAGTTCACTTTGCAAAAGGTCCTAATACTATCAAAACCAAACTCAAGTAATCTCATGTTAAACAAGAAGGATCAAGCTCCTTTCCTAACAACCTTGATCATTTTAGGTAAAAACATCCATAATTGCATAATTGATGGGACACGATATCTACGCGATATCGCATGGGCCACGATATCAGGTACGCGATATCGCAGTGTGCTGTCAAATCTATAAATAAGAGGTAGCTCTCCCTTGTTTCTCATTCTAGGCCTAGACCATAGCGAAAATTTGGTAGTTCGATCCCTCTAGAGATAGAATATTTTCCATGTGCTTGCAATAGGAGCTCCAAAGTGAACGGATCTTTATTTGAGCAAATGTTGTACCTAAACACATGTTTGGGTATGGAAATAAAGATGAACTTCTTGGATAAACCTTGCAGTGCATGGAATAGGCTTATCATTTAATTGCTTTATTAGTCATTAAATCTCTCTCAACCCTTCTCTCCTAGTTAAGTGCCTCAATACAACCGCTTCGAGCACGTGCATTACACTTGATGATCCCAGCAACGATTAGCGTTTGGTAACCAAGGTTGCATCGGTTCAGGGTGTGAACAGTAAGTGGGAATGGATTCTGACGCTAGGTTAATTCAAACTTGGTTAGTTAGTTAAATTTAGTTAATTAAACTCTTCACCATTCACCTTGTCAGCATAGGAGATAAAATCGAAAAGACATAAAAATAATATACCTCAGGCTTACTTAACCATACAACCGTGAAAACTACAAGTAAGTCTAGGAAAACAACGAATAGTTAACCTTAAGTGTTCCATAAGGCATGTAGGAACTTAGTCTACAGAGTTTGAATAGATTGCGTGTGCTACGCTTGTATTCATATGGTTGAGTGTAGGGATACCTCGCCACTCATCGTTGGCGCTGTTGCTGGGGACTAAGTGTTTGTGCACTAAGTAGAACATAGGAGATCACTCACATCATTGGCAGCTTAAACGAACCCCTAGGGTTAATTAAAAGAAAAAATTGTATAACAATTAATCAATATACCGAATTAAACTAAGATGTCTTCTTCTCATAAGAGCACTTTACCACCTAGGGATCATACAAGAAATAGTTGGCAGTCTAAAACACATAACTAAAATCAGCCAATTCCTCAACAATATAGGGTGGTATATACTCATCTCGATGAGTACATACCCAATTTTACTTTTATCCTCCATCAGGATGAATAGATGCATTGGAGAGACTTGCAAGATAACATAGTGTTACCTCCAGATTGTGCAGTCCCTAACATGATCCTCTATGCTCTGGCACAAATAGGCATGACAGAATTATACACTGAATACGTTACGGCATATTTTGACACAAGGGATTATCATCCCATAGAAGCACAACGTCTAAGGGACTCAAGGGAGGAGAGCCACCATACACTATTGAAGGGAAAAGAGGTCCCGCATGTCCTAAGCGAAATTGGAGATGGTGAACCACTCATAATGGGTTCTCCATCAAATGATGTTCCCCCTCCTAATGATAGTGAGGAGGTGGGGTATTAGAACCTATGCTCCATGATACACAACCTTAGTTCTGATCCCTGTGAACGCCAACTGTTCACTGAGGGAACAACAACACATGACAAGGATGGGCACTCAAATCATCATCATGATCGGGGCCGAAGCCACCGAAGCAAAGGTAAGAAACATCATCATGGTGATGGTTCTCCTTCTTCTTCCCCTTCATCACATCATTCACCCTCTCCTTCCACATTTGGGCACAGTTATAAAGAGAATAACAGAGAGGATAAGGATAAGAGAAATGAGAAACCTTGATGAGAGAGTTGAGAGAGAGGATGAGGGTAGTCTCGAGAATCAAGGCATGAACGAAGGAAAAGTAGGGAACAACGTATACATCATAGACTTCATGAAAGATATGATCATGACAAACCCCTACTTACCACCTAAAGATTGCTAGATATAACGGAGGCAGTGAGAATACCAACAAGGCATCAAAAAGATAGTCGGATCAAGCGCTTAGACCTGAACAATATCCCATGCTTCGAAGGGGGATATAATGCTGATCTGCAGAATCATTTACAGGCATTCGATGATGCCTAATCCTTGCAGAACATAGAGAATGAGTGGAAGAAATTGAAGTTGTTTCCCAGGACACTCATAAAGGAAGCAAATAGTTGGTACCAGTCCTTAGAACTGGAAACCGTTAGGAGGTGGAGTACAATGTTAGAGTTGTTCAATGATAAAATATCAAATGTACTCCAGAGTGTCTCATTTGCATAAGTGGATCCAAGGATGGAAGCAAGGTACTCATGAACCCTTCGATGCTACCATGGGCCGCTACTATGCATTGTTACATCGTTGCGTGGGCCATGGTTACGCACAGTAGGATCAACTTTTTCATCTCGTAGGTGGGCTAAGGTATGAAACTAGGAGAACCCTTGGGACTTATGCCCAAGGAAGACTATCAGAACTTAGATCCCATGAAATTAATTGCTTGTTGGAACAAGTAGCCAAACAAGAAGGGGAGCTACGAAAAAGAGAAAGCACAGAAAAATATAACCGCGAGCCTTTCCTCTGGAAGAGGGGAGTGAGATTTTGCGATGAAGAGGATGAGACTATCAGAACTTAAATCCCATGAAATTCATCACTTGTTGGAATAAGTAGCCAAAGAAGAAGGGGAGCTATGAAAAAGGAAAAGTGCAAAATAATTTAACCATGATCCCTCTCTTTGAAAGAAGGGAGTGAGATTTTGCAATGAAGAGGATGAGTCACCACTTGAAGAGTTGGTGAATAGGAAAACCTTGCCACTTCAAAAGCTAACAACGGAAGTATTGGCTAAGGTAGATGAAGTATGGAGCTCCTTAGACAATAAAATTGAAACTATCCTAAAGATTGTAGAGGAGTCTAAGGAGGAATGAAGTAGTAACAAGTACAAGAAAAAGTGGAGAGATTCAGGCCCTACACGTGACAAGGGTAAGGGGTAAATAACTATCTTCGATGAGGTTGTGGATTCGGACATAGACAATGATGGTGAATGTGAGATTTACCAATATGAACATCCTAAGGGATGTTGTCCAATCATCTCACATCTACAGGAGTCTGGGGTGTATGCACTCAACCCGAGACTCAACAGACAGGAGACACCCCAAAGGTTACCTTATCCCCAAGGTAACCCAAGACAGTTCCACCAACCATTGACATACTATCCAAGTGGAACTCCACCACAAACCATCGGACAACATCAGCAATGGAAATACCCATAGTCATGGGGGATGCCACCGCCTAAACATCAATACCCTTATTAGCAACCCGATGCTTATGGATACTACGTGCAGCAGCTGATTTCTCCAAGTGACTCCATGGATCACACAACTCCCCAACATCATTACCAAGTTTGAGAGTACTTTAGAAGGACTCCTTCTCCTTCAAAAGATGCTCCACATCCATACCATCTCCTAATCCGTCTACCACTCTTTCACCGGTAGTTCCCATACCACCCACTCCAACAATGCAAGGGGAACTCCCCACTCAACCACAACAACGTAATACTACGAGAGCCATAACCATTCAACCCGCTGCTAGTTCTGACAACTGCAAAAATAGAAGACTTCACTTCAAAACCAAAAGCCTAGACAAGCTCTCACAACCACAAGCGGTTGAGTCTAGGTACACTCCTCCAACACATAAGGCTTCGGAGCACCCTTTAGTCCAACAACAGAGCTTAACGCATACGGTTATGTTAACACATACCGTAACCGACTGGATTAAGGTAGGCCACCTTCCCAGGAAATTATCTGACCCTAGAAGTCCCTTAATCTACCTCCAAGTTGTCAAGAACGAACAACATAAGGCCCTTCTTGACTCAGGTTCTGGAATCAACTTAATCTCATGAGAAATCTATCAAGCCTGGAACCTGCCCCAACTTAAGAAGAGTAATATTCAACTAGAGCTGGCTAACTAGTCCATCACCATTCCCTTAGGATTGGTGGAAGACATTTTAACCACTGTGTGTGGTTGGTCATACCCAGTCAATTTTCTAGTAATAGAAGTTAACAACAATGAAGGGGACTTCCCAATTATAATGGGAAGGGCATGGCTAAGCACGATAGATGCATGCCTAGGCATTCACGATCTTTCCTTGAAAATATCTAAGGTAAACATTTATGGAAATATTGAGAAGAAGAAAGTTTCATGCATCACATACAGTTACTTAGAGGGTGATGACATGTAGGAATCATGGGTGATGCAAAATTTAACATCTCCTGCATGCAACAGGTGTGCCCTAGAAACTCAGATATAGAAGTGTATGTATGTAGAAACCATACAACAAGAGAACACCCAGTGGTTGATAGTTGATCAAGGAAGCAACCTACCAACATGCATGGAACGAACTTGGGAAATAAATCATGCCAACAATGAAGGCATAGATACATTGGAATATGAGCGTCGCCAACTTCCACCCCTTAACCTCAGAACATTAATTGGGAGAAGTTGGACACTTTTAAGAAATTCAAATAGGTGTTCATTATTTTGGATCTCTCCCTTTCCATTCAGTCATGGGGGAGATGGCCACCTATGCTAATCATTTGGGGCCTCAGTTCTTTTTAAGTTTTTGTTTTACACATTTTTGTTTTACATGTTTTTTTCTACACATTTTTTTTTTACAAATTTCTTTTTCTTTTCTTATTTCTTTTACAACATCATTATACTTTTTCATTTTGTGTGTGTGTGTGTGTGTGTGTGTGATCCATCTTGTAAGTTTGTCATTTAATAATTTTTCTTAATGATGGTATGAACTACTTTTATATTGATTGCTAATGTTAGTTTTTATGTTTAAGTTATGATGTTGATCCTAAGGTATGTTTCTTTTGATATGTCAAGCAATAAGTCCACTTCATCCATACATCCACAACTTTCTATGGTCTCTCTCAGCTTGGAAATATACAGTTCCTTTCTAAATAAGAACTATAACGAATCAGTGACTGGGCATTTCTCAAACTAAGGAAGGACTCAAAGATTGAAAAGGGTGTGACTTCAAGGGAACTTGATGCATTTGTGTTGGCTATTCTCTTGGGTGCTTGGATGTGTTCTGCTTAATTTTTCTTACCGTTTTGATGTTACTCAATTATCGGGAAGCTGAGCAAATAAAAATAAGAAAGTCTTTGCATGGTGTGGTTCTCATGTATAAACACATAAAAAAAAAAGAAAAGGAAAGGAAACAAAAAAAAGTGAGAATTCAAAGCATACCCCTTAGATGAAATAATCATTTGGGATACAACCACTAGTTCTGGAACTATAATAAAAAAGTTCCCTCTAACTAAGGCCCTTCTTGCTTCCCATTCTCTCCTCCTTTATTTCGTCAGAATGGTTGTGGCTCTTGGGTGAAGGTATTCTTATTACTTCAAGAGGATGGATTGGCCGAATGCATTGATGCAAAGTCACTAGAAGTGGTTTGTTTGAGGCCAGACTTGGAATGGGATCTGCTAAGTCACATTAATCATTAACTACACAAGGGGCTGTACACCACCTTGTTCTTGGGATTCCATTCCATTCTCTTCTGTCCATCCTTCACCTCATTGCCGGTTATATCATTAGTATATATTTTGGTTGATGCATTGTTTTCCTTTTGGTAAATTCTTGTGGTTAAGGCTTTAACTCTTGTTCCAAATGACATTTCTAGAGCCTACGGACTCTTTGAATGTGGGTTTGTCAGGGCATTAAGGGCATGAGCCTACTTTGGGAAGGATCCATTGACAATCCTATTTGGTGCACCAGTTAAATTCTTTTGCCTAACATTTTTACAATTTATTTTATTTTGTTCATTTCCGTCTTGACATCCACTTCACCAATGTTACAGTTGTCTCTTTTTCTCCATCTTCCTTGTTTCTTTTCTTTCTTCATTCTATCGTTACCAGTGGTTCGCTCTTAGTCATGAGGGTCCAAACCCAAATTTTTTTGATTTTTCTCCTAACCCCTACACCTTCGGTAGTCACCACTATGATATCTCTAGATTCGTATCAGCCATACCACAACTCAGCCAATGAACCTTTCACCAAAGAAAGGTATCAATTGCATTGTGATTCATTTACCCTTGCTAATATTAAGATTGTGTTGTGTGTGTATATGGCAATCATGAAACAATGGATTGGATCTGGAGAGAACACTTGGAATGGAGCAGTGCTGAAGCAGCTATGCAAGGAGCAAGATTGATGGTGTGCTTACGGATGGACAATAAAAGGAGTAATCTTGGTATTGGTAGCAGCAAAAATTATCTCTCTCTCTTTCTCAGTTCCCAAATGAGGCCTGATATCAATGTATAAAGTGTTCACTCTTGTTTTCATGAACACTAATTTTGTCTTGTCTTGTAATGACGATCTATTCACATGTCATTCCATTAGTTCCATCTAAGTCAATAATCCCATACCATCCCAATATTTTGTAAGGAACTCGAGGATGAGTTTTTATTCAGTTATGGGGGTATGATGAGATGCGATATCACGTTCGTTGTGATATCTCATCCCCCACGATATCATGTACGCGATATCACAGTGCATCATCAAATCTATAAATAAGAGGTGGCTCTCCCTTGTTTCTCATTCTAGGCTGAGACCATAGTGAAACTCTGGAAGTTTGATCCCTCCAGAGATTGAATATTTTCCATGTGCCTGCAGTAGGAGCTCCAAAGTGAATAAATCTTTATTCGAGCAAATATTGTACTTGAACACATGTTTGTGTATGGCAATAAAGATGAACTTCTTGGATAAACCTTGCAGTGCATTGAATAGGCTAAATAGGACTTTATTTATTTTTATTTATTGTTTATCATTTAATGACTTTATTATTCATTAAATCTCTCTCAACCCTTCTCTCCTAGTTAAGTGCCTTAGTACGACTTCTTCGAGCACATGCATTACGCTTGGTGATCCCAGCAACAATTAGCATTTGGTAACTAAGGTTGCATCGGTTCAGGGTGTGAACGGTAAGTGGGAATAGATGCTAATACTAGGTTAATTCAAACTTAGTTAATTAGTTAAAGTTAGTTAAGTAATCTCTTCACTCTTCACCTTGTCAGCATAGGAGATAAAACCGAAAAGACATAAAAATCATATACCTCATACTTACTTAACCATACAACTATGACAACTATAAGTAAGTCTAGAAAGACAATGAATAGTTAACCTTAAGTGTTCCATAAGGCATGTAGGCACTTAGTTTGCATAGTTCGACTGGATTTCACGTGCTACACTCGTATTCGTATGGTTGAGTGTAGGGGTACCTCTCCACTCATTAATAATCAATTTTAGTGAAACTATTAGTTTCATATTAATAAAATTTTGTAAAATTCTAAAAGCACAAATGCTACCACAAATAATAAGTTTTATAGAACTTGATAGATTCAACATATCTATGGTGGGGTTATTAAAAGAAGTGAAAGTGTAACTTAAACAATATCCTAGTTTGACTTGTTATATAGATATTTTGGTAGTAGACATGCAACCCACTTATGTCATGCTTTTATCATGAACCTTCATAGCCTAGTTTGGTGAATTCTATAAATTAGATTTCTCAAAATTACTAATTTTCATTAAAGAAAAATTCAAGTATGTAATCATTTCCAAAGAATCTTTCTATGAACATGTGCTTACAACTTTTAATCAATGAAATTAATCACTAGAAAAATGAACCACTAATATTTTTATTAGAGTTATTGAAGTTGGACTTGGTAAGTATGTTATAAATGATAATGTGAGTGAAATTGTAGAGATAAATCATTTTACTCATACATATTCCACACAATATTATTGATCTCTTAGAGAATTTGAGGGAAAATTATGAAGATATATTAGCTTATCATGAACATGATGGAAGAACTTTCCTTTTCCATGATCCTTCACCATTAGGAAAGGACAAAAATATAAATGAGATTCTAACTATTGAAATATTAAAAAGGAAGCTAATTTTTTATTATAATAATTATTACATTGACCAAAGATAAAATTCTTCAATCTTTACTAATTTAAATACTTAGATATTGAGAGTAGATAGTGCCTCTTCTAAGAAAGGATGTGGAGCCAAAATCATGATTGTACGTCCTAATGAAGTTACTATTCTTAAAGCCATTAATTTCAAATAACCAATGACAAATAATATGGTTGAATATGATGCTTATACATGGAATCAAGTTAGCTCAATATCATGACTTATTCAAACTCAAGATTTATAGTGATTCCCAACTTATTGTAAACAAAATCAATGGACATTTTGATGATAAGGATTTAAGTATGAAAGCTTACAAAACCTATGTCTTTAAAATCTTGAATGAATTTGATCAAATATCCATTGAACATGTTCTAGGAGAGGAAAATTACATTCTTGATGCCTTAGCTGAAATGGAAACTACTTTAGATGTCCCATTTTAATACAATACTTGGGATTCTAAATTATCATTAAAAAGGTCAAGTCTTATTCCATTTTAGATAATATGCTCTTTTTACAAGTTTTTTATGATGATCATCAAATTTCTCATTTTATATTCTCTAAAGGTGAATTTAGTGATCAATGTCTCTTAATTTCTCAAATTAATGAAGACATATCCAATGATCTCATATTCTTAAATGAAATCTCTCTAGAAATAGCAACTAGAGAGGCTTTGTTTAATGACTTGCATATTAAGTTCAAATAAATATCAAAAAATGTTAATTGGAAAATACTACCTAAAATAGAAATGATTCAAATTCAAAAGAAAGGACAAAAATATCCTATTAAAGTAGAAGCTCACTTACATACAAATGAAAAGAAAAACTTGATTTATTTGCTACATGAATTCAATGATGTATTAGCTTGGACTTATGAGAATCCTAAAAATTTTAATCCTCTCACAATGACACACATTATACTTCTTAATCCCAAACCAAAACCATTTAAGGAAAAGCTTATACCATCATTCGCAAGATAGAAACATTGATAAAGATAGAAATTGATAAACTTTTAGAATCTAAAATTATTTATCCTATGAGATATTCTACTTTGGTGTCAAACTTAGTACTAGTTAGGAAATGAACAATTGAATTATAATTATTTATTAATTTTTGTAACCTTAATACTTATTATATTAAGGATAGTTATCCACATCCTATTATGAAGGAACTTTTGCAAATCATGAATGATAAACAAATATACTCATTCCTAGATGGATATTTAGGATATAATCAAATACTAGTAAGTAGTAAGGACCAATCTAAAATTTCCTTTACAACAAAATGAGGAGCCTTTCAATTTTCCAAGATATCCTTTAGCCTTATAAATGTTGGTTCTATCTTTCAAAGAACTATGGATAAAACCTTTGAAGGATTAATAAAGAAATGCATTATTATTTATCTAGATAATTTAGCTATTTTCTCTAAATATTAGAGTTCTTACCTTAGATACCTTAGAAACATTTTCATAAGATGTAGATGATTCAGTATCACTTTGAATGCTAAGAAATCTATTTTTGATGTTCAAAGTGGTAAATTATTGGTCATATAATGACTAAAGAAGGAATCATGATTGATCTCAAATGAGTAAATGCTATTTTAGAGGTACCTTATCCTTTTCCTAAAACCAATCTAAGGGCTATCTTTGGAAAAATTAATTTTGTTAGATGATTTATCCCTATTATTCTAAATTAGTTTAACCATTAACTATGATGCTTAAGAAAGATAGTAGTATGCATTAGACAAAAGAAAGAAAGAATGTTTTTATTGTCATTAAGGAAGTCATTATAGATGCCCCTATCTTAGCTTCTCTTTGATCTGAAAATAT
>MNCI01023297.1:210776-263883 GCA_015680685.1 Gnetum montanum | reverse complement strand
GCATTAAGGCATTTAGTCTGCGGAGTTCGACCGGATCGCGCGTACACGCTCGTATTCGTATGGTTGAGTGTAGGGGTACCTCACCACTCATCACCTGTCTTTTAAGTTTCAAGAATTATGAGGTGCAAAGATCGACTCTTGTGGAATACTAATTCCAATTGAAAAGTATAAACATAAAACTTTACAGTTCTTTGGACATCATAATTAGAACTAAAACTATAAATAGTTAAGAAAACCTTAAAATAACAGAATATGTGAGAATGGGATTACTGTCATGACAAATAATTATAATTATGTAAAACTATAGTTACATAATGTTGCTCTTTACTTGAGTTGTAAAGTTTGGGTTCAAGCCTTGACATAACTAGTTAAACTGAGATTAGGTTTTTGGTCGGCCTACCATTCCTCCTGGATCTGCATGGCAGGATGAGCATCAAGTCTCTAGTGATGACCTCTTTCTATAGTCACACAATCAGGTATTTGAACATTTTTAATGCATTTCATTAAAAAGTAAAATGATTGAATGAGGAATTAATGGCAGTAGGCACCACAGCTAAATTGCAAGAATAGTGGAGCATTTTTTGGGTTCTTAAAAAATCACTAAGATTTTTAGTTGGGCCAAAATTCTGTAATGCCTTCTTTGGCATTCATCCATTGTTAACAAATAATCACTAACCTTATTCACTTAAACAACTGTTTTAAGGTGAATAAAACATGTTGCTTGACAGTGCTTAAGTGCTAAGCCTCTCCTGTTACAGGATGTTTCCCGTACAAATATACATCCTACCCATCGATTCACTTAACAATTCACTTAACAATGATGAGTTGAGGTTGCTGCGTGGGGTTAACTTACGGGTCAACCTGACTTTTTCTGCTGATTTTAAATGACTAATTGGTGGTAAGCAAAGATTTTTTATTACATGTTATTCCAAAGCTTGAGGTTAAGTTCACCATTCACATGTCTAACATATCCTGATTGTGCTTTCATTCAGGGACCTGCCATTTTGACGGTTTCTAGTGTGCCCTGATCTGCAAATCGAGTAGCATAATTAAGAGTTTTCAAATTTTTAAATAATTTTGAACTTTGTTTCTTTGAATTTGAATCTTGCCATTGAAACTCATGTAAATAAGAATGAAGGTAAATATGCTCTGTATTTTTCCTATTAGATCATGTCTTACAAAAACATGTAATACAATGTTTTTGTATATGTAAATACCTTTCTGTGTGGTTGTTGGTTGGATCATGAACAAACCAATGGATCTAAACTTCCAACTATTTGAAACTGCTACACTGTCTATGACGGTTCTGGTGAAACTGCTACACTGTCTATGACGGTTCTGGTGGTTGCATTCATGCTTCAGGTTTGTTCATGATAAAAGGATTTAAAAAATACACATACTTATTACACAACTGTGCACTAGGATATAGTTTGTTTCTCTTGTACCATTCACAGAGGATCGAACTGTAAGAAGCAGAAACTCAGAACTCAGAAATCGATAAGTGGATTGGGCATAGCAAAATTTTGATTCCCTTAAACAGGCTGCGGTCAATTTCCGAGACTCGATATAATTCGATAATACTGGGCAAATCCATAATTTTCAGAAAACCAATTGATGAGCAGTTCCCAAGGCAAGGAATAACGGTTACGCAGAAAGAAACAGTCAACACGGCTAAAATGACAAATTTGTTCCCAAAACAATCCGTTTTTTTTTTCTGGTTTATTTGTTGCTAAGTCGATAGTCTTAGGATTAGAGCCCTTCGGCATTCTCATTACTAACATATCACTTTTTGAATATCAGAACCATTTACCTTTTCTGTTGAGCTATGAATGAAACATAAGATATTTATGGTGATTTTTCCAGCTTTTCTTTGCATTGGGTATGACGTGAATGTGATTAGCGTTTTCCATTAGTAAATCCGGAATGAAAGTTATTTACGAATGTTATTGTATGTTTCCTAGTGTCATGGAGTCCAGGAAACCAGTTTTGATTTTTCAAATCTTTGGTTAAATTGTTTTCAAGAGCATGGAGAGCTTTTGGGTTGCTAAGGTTGTTCAATACGCTGTCTGAGACCGAGTGTTGTTGAGTTTGGCTTCTGGAAGTAGTAATAAGATTTTTGTTTTATGACCTCTGGTGCTTTCAACTACCTAACACGCGAGGACATTCTTCAGCATTGCATAACATTATGTTAATACTGTGAAATTATCAGTGAATTAGCATGTTAAGTTCAACGGTTTTTTATGGTAGGAAGTTGCTTTTGAGATCGTGGCTATCGGTTTTGTTTCGAAACTTTTGCTGTTAAAAAGTAGCTCTTTCAATATAATAGTTTGATCAGAAGTTCTAACAAATGTTATTTGGAACCTTGAAGGAAAGTCAAATTACTTAAAGTTTGATGCTGATGCTATGCTACTTAATAGTTGGTGCAAGCTTCTTTGTGCACGATGATCGTGTAACAGCTTATTGTTTCTGTTTTATGCTATTTTCTGAGGCAAAGATTTGGAGTAGAATATGTTTAAATTTATTTTGCTTCGTTTATTATTATCTTTTCTACTGTTCAAGTTATCTTGATATTCTACAAGTTTCTTGAAAAGGAATTGCTAGGTTGAATACTTTAATTAATGTTCTCAATATCCAGGTTTAAGGATATCTACACGACTGCTTGCTTAATGGTTAGGACAGTTGTTTATTTCTTTATTTTTACAATGCATGAAACATAGGTGAGATGGTTGCTCTGAAGAGGAGATTTATGTGTACTGCACATATAAACTGGCATCCCTGATTGGATTCTCTGTTAGATTTCAAAAACTTTCACAGAAACTCATCTCATTTTATAATGCATTACTTGTTGAGGGACCAGTATTCTTTTATTTAGGATTTCATGCACTAGTTAAGCACTAAACAGAAAACTTATCCATGATGTGTGCAAAGCAGGATGGATGTTTCTACCTTTACTGACATTTATTTATTTTTTCCTTTTTGTAGCTAGAAAGACCAGAGGAGCATTGTTGGAAGCAAAGCTGCATGCCTGCTTGTATCGGTCCTAAATGATTCCAGTGATTGGATGCCATCCTATGTTAGAGAAAATAACTTTTGGTTCCACTCAAGAACTTTGAATGGCAATTGGCCGTCACGTTTTATTATAATGTGATCCATAGTTCCAAAGCTGGTTCTGGGATTATGTTTTCTTACAATGGCATCTCTGTGTATCATTGATCGTCGGTGGTTGTAATCAATTAAAATTGGCGGTGGTTGTATTTTTATAGAAGCCCATATATAAGCCTAAAGCAATCCTCCTTGCCTCATCTTGTTACCTTGGAATCAGCTTTATTTTATTCCTACTCTTTAAAAACAAAATCTTTTGTAGGCATATTTTCTTGTTGGATGCTTGCCTGACGATGATGAGAAATGAGATGCATATTTCCACCATGGTTTCAGTTGGTCGGAGTGGAATTTGAGTCGACAACCCAATGGTATGGAGATACAGTTTCTCAGGATAACTGAAAGTTCAAGGGCTGATTCATTGCATGATACAAGTTTCTTTTACCTACTGAAAAAAATGAAAAGCCTTCATGGTGTAGGGTCGTTTTGGTACATCTCTTTAAGTGTTTATTCCATTATTGCAGAAAGAAAGATAGATGCTCAAATGAAAATGTTTATTTAAGTACTAGAATAATCTATATTGTTCAAATTGCACGATTGCACCAAACACTTTTAAGAGGTTTGATAATTTTTGAACAGTTTCAGAGTTTATTTTTACCTGTGTAAATCCAGGGCGAGTGGATCTAAGGGTGCCTTTCTAAAAACTTGTCTACTAAAATTGACATGTGAAAGCTTTCTTCCCTCTGACCTCTTTGAAATTTTGATTGTGAAAGTTGAGCCATCTGATCTGCTTTGTTTCGTTTGGTTTTTCCTTTCCCTTCAATATTTAGAAACTGAAACTGAATTTCTATTACCCTTCAATATTTAGAAACTGAAACTGAATTTCTATTACGACTCGTGTTTATTGGACAAAGGACATGTACATTTCATTAAAACATGAGCATGAGTATAAAATGGGCGGTAAAAACTTCATTGGTAAAGTTAGGAAGTCTGTTGTATCATTTATCATTAGAAATAATTAAATTACAAGTTTTGGAAACCGGTTTTAGTATAGGATATTGTAAAAATACATTATGCTTATCTTTAATTTTATTTTGATTACAAATGCGAGAATTTTGAGCCCTTTCTAGGAGTTCCAAACGATGAGGAACAGGGCTGATAAATAAATTGCTTTTACAATGCTTTCTTTGAAGCTACTTGAATAACTGGTTTTTTTACCTTCAGATTTTTTTTGAAGGTTAAGAAAACTTTTTATTTATGATTTATTGTAATAATAAAATATCATTAGATATACAAATTTTTTTAATCCATAGTATCCTTTTTTGCAGATACTTTTAAACTTCTTCAATTATTTTTCAAAATTTGTTTTATAAAGTAAGTTAATAGAATAGAATAGAATAACTGTTTTTTTTTTACCTTGCCTTTTAAAGTGAATTAAAGCTCTCCTTGTAATCTTTTGATTGATGTATTTCTCCTCCTTGCTGAAACCAGATGCTTTATTAGGTCAGCAGGCTCAGAGGATTTAATGGACATATATTACATTTTTATAAAGAAAAATAGACATACTTTACAAATTGACCAGCATAAGGAGGCAACAAAAAATAAATCATAAAAACTTGTTGACGCAAAATTATAAAGTTGCCTTATGGTACACAAGAAAAACATGCAACTCATTCTTCAGTTAATATAAAAGTCAAAAGAAATGGCTTTGGTCTTTGCTTTCTCTGGTTTCATGTTCATATTCCCAGTTCGTTTATATTGCTGGCTTCTTTACTTCTGGTGCTTTCTTTTCATTTTTTTATTTTTTGTATATTTATTTATTTGGAAATCTCCAATTACCTAATACAACCATTACTGCATAGTAGAGTTTCTGTCTCGTGAATCAACATAAATTAGGAAACACATCCAATCAGGAGCAAACAAGTAACTAGGAAAGTCTACTTTGATGATGTATTGAAGCCTCACATGTATAAAAAAAGGAAAAAAAAAACAGGGAAAAAAAAAGGAGAAGAAGAGAGAGAGACAATTTCACTGTGAAAGGCCCAGCATGAGTTCACAAATTCAAAAGAAAAAAGTAATTTGAACCCCTCAAACCTCAGGTCGGTTAGTTTGCACGAATTTCAGATCATCCCAATTTTCTGGCAGTGGCATACGCAGCGATTTGTAAGTTAAATTGAATGAAATAAAGAACATGGACAGAAAACTCTTGGCTGAAGAAATTAAAAATAAAAGACCTTTCTGGGAAGAAATTAAATTTCACATCTTTCCATTTTTCTGGCAGTGGCACACGCAGCGATTTGTAAGTTGAATGAAATAAAGAACTTGATAAAAAAACCCTGGGAAGAAATTAAAAATAAAAGATCCTCGGTGGAAGATAGTAGATATCACGTTATCTCAACTCATTAGCAGTGGCATACGTCACGGATTAATCAGTTAAATTGGATGAAATAAAGAACTTGGGAGAAGACCTTTGAGAAATTAAAAAATAAAAGATCCTTCTCGGAAGAAATTAGAAAAATTTAAAAAATTCAACAACTAATTACCTTTCGCAGAAAACCCTTAAGAAGAAATTAAAAATAACATACCCTTCGTGGAAGAAATTAATAAAGTTAAAAAAAATTTAACAAATAATAATCCTTTTAGAAAACCCTTGGGAAGAAATTAAAAATAAAAGAGCCTTTGTGGAAGAAATTAGAAAAGTTAAAAAAAATTAACGAATAATGAAGAAATTAAAAATAAGAGAGCCTTGTTGGAAGAAATTAATAAATAATAACCTTTTTAGAAAACCATTGGGAAGAAATTAAAAAGTTAAAAAAGTTTAACAATAAAAGAGCCTTAGCGAAAGAAATTAGAAAAGTTAAAAAGAAAAATTAACAAAATAATAACCCTTCGTAAGGGGGAAATTAAATTATGTCTGTCAGAACCAGGTTTCGATCATGAGACCTGTGGGTTATAGGCCCACCACACTTCCACTGCGCCAGTTAAAAAGTCTGCTAAATAGTGTCACATTTTATATTAGAAGTTTATTATAGCAAAACTTATATATGAAACTCTACGGTTTTTTGTTTCCTTTACTCATAAAATTTTTAAAACTGCTCGATGCCTCTCACACCGCAAAAACAAATTGAAATCAGCGCCGTAGCCTTGTATCAAGATAATTGTGCTTAATCAGGTTAAATTTAAATGCCAGTTAGTTGAAATAGATGTGCAAAATGGGCTCGACAGAATGTTCAATCGCAGCAGTTTAATACCATGTATTTTTTTTTCCAAACGTCCGACCTAATAACATTGAATCTTCTCAGGGTTTTAATTGAGTTAGTGACGAAATAGACATTAATTAATCGTGACAGTAACTGGTTTCAAATGGTCAATGTTTTTTAAATCAAAAAAGTAAATGGCGGGAGCTATTTACATCAAGTCCTTTCTTACTTATTTTACGCCTTGCAATGTTAGTGCATGGCATAAGTTAACTTGATATGCCTTGGCTCTTTTTTTTATCTTATTCTACACTTTCAAGTTTAGCATGTCTCACCATTCATATTAATAGACGAAAAAAATATTTAGAATAGTAGTAAAAGTAAAGAGAGAATGAGATACCTTTGGAGTTATTGAATTAAAATTAGTATACACACTTTTTTTCTTTGGTTTGTTTACACTAATCAAAATCTATTTCCATCAACATTTTTATTGCTAGTGCTTGTTATAGATGTTTTTTTTTCCTTAGGAGGAATTCTCTTTAGATATGGAGAGTTTACTAATACCTTTGAATTTAAAAGGATTAGTAAAATATTGAGAACTTGTTAAACAAGATTTCATTCATGCCTATTAAAACTCATTCCGTGTTTAATAACAGAGATAGTAAATGAAGGGTAAGAAACATTAGTTAAGAAAACAATAAATAACAATAACAGTAAGCAATTAAAACTAAGTGAATGCTGCAATGATGAAGTAATCTCTATCTTTATTACCGTTCATCCACATGTCCAAGTACGTCACACTTGAATAAAGGTTCCATACAATTACAATCATCACACTGTGGGCATGCACTAGGGAAAGAGTTGAGAGGACCTAAAAATGAATAGAAAGACTCTACTTCTACACTTACTCTAAAACTAAAAATTAACTGCTTTCTTGTGCACCCAAATGTGGTATTTATAGGCTTACATAGGAACCATGATATCACGTATCTGATATCATTAGTTAGGCCATGATATCACGTACCCGATATCGCAGGTCCGATATTGGGGGTCCAATGTCAAGGGTCCGATATCAGCACCTGACAAACCACGATTCATCATACCCCCACGACTGAATAATAACTTGTCCTCAAGTCAAAGAAAGTGATGAACAAGTTCATTCAATTACACAGTGGATAGGTATGGGATTATTGATGGACTAGGAATTTATTCATGCCGCAATGGAGAGATGAATACAACAAAATTGGGACACAAACATAGAATTAAAAATAGACAAAATTTTGTTGGAACTCATGTGGTTCCAAGTGGTGGTGGCTCCTCCATGGGTGCCTTTCCTTTATCCTGCGCTCCAGGCATTTAAGATTGATACCATTGAAGAAGCACATGACGTTTTTCCTCTTCAGTCCAAGGATTATGAGCTGTCCATGCTAATGTTCCAATGTTTGATGGAGTTGGCACTTCCCATGGACATGGCAGCTGCGGGAACACTTGAGTGGGCTTGACATGCCATGTCACAAATAGTTGTTGTTCCTCTTCATAGGCTTGGGCCCTGACCTCTCCACCTTTTGCTTGGCCAGATTGTGTAGTGACAAGAGTTTCCTGATGGATGCTGAATGATTGTGCCTCCTACTTTGCATGTTCTGCATGAGGTCCTTGGCCTTTGCCTTTCCCTGGGCATTCAATTGCACCTTGAGAAGGTCCTCCTTGTTATCCTCTTTTAGGGGCCATCTATAATCACACAAAGATCAATTGTTAGTAAGGTTATTGAAAGAAGCTCAATTATTTCATACCTTACTCATTACCTTTAATAAATGTTGAATTCTTTGCTTAGTGTGATTTTAGAGTTAGAAATTTTTTCAAGGAAGTTTCCCTAAAAGTTTAATGTCAAACTTGATTTGTTTAGGTGACACATAAAAGGACATGTAATGGTTTTGAGAAACGTTTGATAAAATGATGACAAAAAAAAAAGAATAGATTTGATAATGAAGTACTTGGAGGGTATAAAATGATGTGGTGGTGTGCAACAAGTACAAATTACAAAAGTCATGCAAGTGGGTCCTCCCCAAAATAAGTTCCAACCTATAATGCCCTTGCGTAACCACACCTTAAAATGTCCGTAGGCACTAGAAGGGTTAAATGTAATCCACACCAGTTCCACAAAACACACACATGTAGATACCACTGTGATGAGGTATGAATTCAATTCTACACAAGACACGAGTCACAAATACATGAATAGCGAGATGGAATGAATCATAGAAGGGATTGCAGAGATTGGGACATGAGGTAACTAACCTAGGGCACGATGAATCTTGAGCGTAGGATGTGATTAATGTGTCATTAGCATGTCCCTCCAAAATCAAGACCAAGTCCATTCCTTCAATCAGTGACATCGCATTGTTTCATCCAATGATGAACAATGATAAGATCATCATGATAGCAAGGCGTACGATCACTTGGCATTTCGTTAAATGGAGGAGTGATTTGAAATTTCTTTGCAGCATACTTTTTGCTTCGCCACTTTGGTACCGTGTTCTTTTCAACAGTGAACTAGAGAAGCCACCAACCTTCAGGCATGGGTGCATGTCTTTCCAACGGGACCCCCTAGAACAACATTAAGTTTCTTTATTGAGTGCCTTTATTACTCTTGCTTCCATTTTTCGTTACATCTACAAGGATCTTAGTACAGCCAGGCTACATGATAGCACCTATAGAGGTCACCTATAGAGGTTTGCTAGGCCCCAATATCAAATCCTCGATATTGGGTACGTGATATCGCCGCCCGGATAACGATATTGAATACAAGATATCATGATTCCTGTGTAGGCCTATAAATACAACATTTGGACGCATAGGAAGGGAGTAGTTGGTAAGTCTTAGGGTAGAGTCATTTTGTCAGTTTTTAGTTAGTTTCAGTTCTTTCCCTAGTGCATGCTCGCAGTGTGATGATTGTAATTGTATGGAACCTTTGTTCAAGTGTGATGTACTTGGACATGCACATGATTGACAATAAAGATCAAGATTACTCCATCATTATAACATTCACTTAGATTTTAATTACTTTAATTGTTACTTATTTATTGTTGTCTTTTTAGTTCATATTTCCTTTATTGTCATTTACATCTCCTGTTGATTAATGCAGAATGGGTACAACATAATCACAATCATTTAAGTGTAACTACTTGGTAACCCAGTAGCATATCTAGGAGTGCTCAAGTAACGTGTGCTTGGTAATCCCAAAAGTAGTACACAAGGTCCAAGATGCATATAGATGATTAAAGATGGATGCTCATCACACGCAGGGTTCATTTTCCATTGTCCATTAGCTAAATTAAGATTGTTCCTCATCATCTCTAAGAGTAGCATTAGTTTAGGATCCCATCATTCACCTCACTTTGGACTAAATCATACGTGACAAAGAAAATACTAGTCTAGGTGGGAAGACAATGAACTGTGATCAATGTGTAACTATCTAGATACCACAACTAGTCCATTTGTGGAGTTTGACTGGATCATGCATGTACGCTCATATTCGTATGGTTGAGTGTAGGGTACCTAGCCACTCATCATTGGCATCGTTGTCAAGGATGGTGCTAATTATTTAGATTAGTTACATCATCTAAGATCACTGTAATGAAGCCTTGACGATATATCTTTTAGAAAGAAAGTAATTGCAATAAGTCACACATAAGTCACAACAATGTCTCTCTCACAAGTCTATGATAACGCAACAAGTAGCGAGGTAATTCATTGGAGAACCAACGAAATATATGATGATGAAGACAAAGTTTGGAGTACTCAATCTTATGCAGGGAGCTCCTATGTTCATGAACACCCCAATGGTACTCAAGGACTCTTGTCATCCAACTCTGATACCTCTAGTGAGGATGGGACATCCCATAGAACAAGGGGGCTCGTAAGGCCTAGGACCTTCTCAATGGTTAATAGGAATTTATCTAGGGATGATTTGGAGACTTACAAAAGTCATGACAAGTCTTCCAGTTATTTCTCTTTCTCTACTCCTTTGATGTTAGGTCATGACATAGATGACCATCTCTCAAGTGGTCAGCGTAGAAATAAAAATCAAGTCCACAGGAAAAGTCAGTAATGCCAATATGAACGAAGATAACATCATTTCAACTCACAAATTCATAACCTACCTAGTGATGATGAACCCCTACTATTCACTAAGAGCCTAATGCATATACAAGAGGCTGTTCAAATATCCTGCAGGCATTGCAAGGAAAGCTTTCTACCTAGGCTTGATTTAAATAACTTTCCCAAGTTTTTAGGAGGCTATGATTTAGATTTGCAACATCATTTACAAGCCTTACATGATGCCTATGTATGGAACAATATTGATAATGTGTGGCAAAAACTTAAGCTCTTTCCTATGATACTTGTTGGCCAAGCAAAAGTATGGTATAGGTCCTTAAAACCAAAATCAATTCGCAATTGGCCGACAATGGTAGAACTCTTCACTGAAAAATATCAAACCTATGCAAGAGTGTTAGCCTTGAGGAGACAAATCCAAGAGTGGAAACAAGGGCAACATGAACCCTTGGACATGGCCTTAAAAAGATACTATTTGTTGTTAAACAAATTCCCAGGACATGAGTTCTCCGAGGAAAGGCTAATGTATCACATCATGGATGGGCTTTGTAATGAAACAAGGGAGACCCTAGGGATGTATGCCCTAGGTCAACTATATGAACTACGAACCCACCAATTCCAAGAGCTTATTAAGCAGGTAGCAAAAGAAGAAGGAGAAATAGCTAAATGGGAGAATGTTGAAAGATCTCAACAAGACCAAAATCTCAAAATAGTAAAGATCCATGAACATGAAGAGGAAAAATCAACTCACCCAAGGAGGTGGAATCTCCATCTTTGCCAATACTACAATCACTAGATGAAATGAAGGCAAAGATCAATAAGATGAAGAAATGGGTACATGAAAAATGTGGAGAATATGCCAACATTATTAGAGGTGGAACCATGCCAAATTGAGAAATAGGACCGAACACCACTCGACAATCAGAAAGAAGGGTTGGAGGAAATAAGGATAGGAGCTCAACTACGAATCATATGTACCAATGTGACATTTTCTTGTATGATCACCCCAAAGGCCAATGCCCAATCTTGTCACATTTACATGAGCATTGGGAAGGAATGTTACATCCAGATCTCATACAAAAATACCATGTTCAACCACAATGGCAAAAACCCAAATCGTGGGGGAGGCCACCATCAAACTGGTCATACCCTTCATACCATCCGAACCCAAGTGTTTATTATGTTTAGCATCCTATTTTTCCAACTGTGTCAACATCCTCTATTTCACCACATCATTATCATTCTTGTGAGTACTATCAACCCATGTCCTCTCCAAAAAAATCACCACCTCATGTTCCTTGCACTTCTCCTCGCCCTCAATATTCTCATCATTCATCTCCTTCTACATCGCCACTAGTTGTGCCAGAAGGTTTTGCACCATAGCACCAACCCATGAATGTTACTTGTGCTACTACTGTCAACAGTAGTGGAGGTCCTCCACAATGTTGAAAGCGTCCTTTCTTTAGGCATGATCGTAGAAAGAGACAGCACGGTTCTGAAACCATTGCATCTACCAACTCAGCACAAGTCCAACGCTATGATGCATCTTCTTCCTCGAACTCAATGCCTCCTATTACCTTATCAAGACCACCAATCAACACTCCAACAACCATGTGGCCTAATGAATATAACGACATAGGGAGACATATTGATCCTTGCATACCATCTTACGGTCACGGGTGCCATAGTGGGTCAACTCCTTATCACATGACCACATCTTATAATTTGCCCCACTATGCCAAATTTAATCAAGTGTGTGAACCCCAAGTTGGGTACATTCCAGCCACCACATCAAAAGATACCCAGTGGTTTGGATATGACCAGACTCCAATATTTCCCACATGCATGGATCTGCATTTTCCATTTATTAATTCTAGCCATGCTCAAAAGTTTAGTTATGGGGGATATCCTCCATTTGAAAAAGAAGAATTAGTAAATGTTTTTCCTTTTCTTTGATTTTATAATTTTTTGTTTTCCAATTTTTCATTTCCAATTTGTTATTTTATCTTTTTGAGGGTAATCTCATCAATGAATAAAATACTCATGTGACTTGTAGGTTGAGGTGTTGTTCTATGCTATCAAGTCTCAAGTGACTAATTAATTAGATAGTGAGCCCACAACATCCACCCACCCATTCTATTAATAAGAGGTTCTACTCTAGGTACAATGATATTCTTGTCATCATTAAAACTTAAAGTAATTTTGTGCTCATTATGCCTAGAGCGAAAAATGATGGACTAAGAGGGAATGGCCAAGGTGTGACATCAAGGGGACTTGTGGATTCTCTTTAGTTACATTTATAGGTGCTATCATGCAACTTGATTGTACTAAGGTCCTTGTAGATCTAACTAAAAATGGGAATAAGAGTAATAAAGGCGCTCAATAAAGAAACTCAATGCTATTTTGGGGGTCCCACTAGAAAGACATGCATCCATGCCTGAAGGTTAGCAGCTTCTTCAGTTCACTGTTGGAAAGGACAAAGTGCCACAACGACTAGAAGAAGAAAAGAAGAAAAGAAAAGAAAAACATCAAAGAAAAGACCAAAAAAGAACATGCCGTAAAAAAATTCAAAATCACTCCTCCCTCAGACAAAATGCCAAGTGATCATATGCCTTGCTGTCATGGTGCTCTTATGGTTGGTCATCATTGGATGAAACAATGCAATGTCACTGATTAGAGGCATGGACTTGGTCTTAATCTTGGAGCAACGGGCTAATGACACATTAATCACGTCCTACACTCAAGATTCATTATGCCCAAGGTTAGTTACCTCATGTCCTAATCTTTGCAATCCCTTGTACGATTCGTCTCATCTCATTGTTCATGTATTTTTGACTTGTGTCTTATGTAGCATAGAATTCATACCTCATCACAGTGGTATCTATATGTGTGTGTTTTGTGGAACTGGTGTGGATTGCATTTAACCCTTTTAGTACCTACAAACATTTTTTGGTGTGGTTACGTAAGGGCATTATAGGTAGGAACCTACTTTGGGGAGGACCCACTTACGTAACTTTTGTAATTTGCACTCATTGCACATCATCATCACATCATCTTATACCCTCCAAGTACTTCATTTCTAAAGTTATCCTTTCCTTTATCATCATTTTAATTCAAATGTTCCTATGCACCACTACATGTCCTTTTTCCTCACCCTATTCACGAACTTCATTGTAAAATTCCACTTCATTACACTTTTGGTACCTTCAGGTCTCTTCAACGTTATCCTAGATCTTTCAAATGAACCTTGAGTCCTTCATTTTTGGCCTTGGAAATTCAAAAAATTATCACTTTTTCCAAGTAGCCTATTTTAGAAGGGATGCGATATCGAGTACCCAGTATTTAGTCCGAAGCAATATTAGGTCCGCACTAGCGGGTACGTGATGTTGCGTCTATAGAAACTATATATATGGATTCCCCTATGCATGTCAACATCATTTTTCACTGTTCATGTGAGGGAAGTTGTTGAAATTTTCTTCCATGAATTTTCTAGCTTGCGCACCTATTATTCAAATATCAATCACTTGCTCATTAACATTCTGATTCTCATTTTGATCGAACTTGCTTAAACCTAGATTGTTTAACTTAGTTGTGGGATAAGGGTACACTTTAAGCTGCATGTAGTTTTTCCAAAATTTGTCATTTCCTAAAGGATATTATCAAGGGTAAGTGACCTTAAAAATGCTAAAAACGTTTGCCAAATTAATTTTATTTCTTCACCCAGACCATGAAAATAATTTTTTTGGAGTCACCTAATCAAAATTGGGCCCAATATCAAAGCTTTTAGGGGAATTTTTGTGAAAATCTCTAACTCTAAATCACACTAAGCAAGAAATGAATCTATTAAGGGCAAGGAGTAAGGTATTAATCTAATTTTGTAAATAGCCTTACCGATAATCAATCTCATGTGATTGCAGATGGCCCCTAAAAGAGGATAACAAGGAGGATCCTCTCAGGGTGCATCTAAACGACCAAGGAGAGGTAGAGGCCAAGAACCTCTTGAAGAACATGTAGAGCAACAGGCATAATCATTCAACATTCATTAGGAACTTCCTATTACTACGCAATTGGGGCATGCCAAAGGTGGAGACAATAGGGCACCTGAACAAGGAAAACATCTCACGTTGTCTCCAGAATGTGTTCGGATAATTTATGAAAGGTCCATGTTAGTAGTTGTGATTGTGAAACTCAATTTTAGACTTTTCACTGAATTTGCCCCTAAGGTAGTCAGAGACCAACTTAAAGGGTCTCCATTGTGTTCTATTCTCTCTGGGAGTGGTGATTGGTACCTAGGGAAGACATACCAATTTTGGCACAACAAGGAAGAAGGCACCACCATTGATATTGGTGGGATTTCTATTGATTTCTCTACAAAGGCCATTTCGAAAGTGTTGAATCTTCCGAATATAGGGCCCAAGATTGCTCACCTATCCACTTGCTTTGATGTGGATGCATGTAAGATATGGTTAAAAAGGATGTACAACAAGGAGGATAAAGCATATGGAGAGCTCACACTTGAAGAGAGGATCTACTTCAAAATAGGCACATATCACATTTTCCCAACAAAAGGATTGAACAGAATTTTCACCTATGCAACTAGAGGAAGTGCCATCTTGATGGGCAAGGTTGATGCCAACCTACCCCATCTATATCTCATAGAAATTTTAAGGTGGTTTGAAGAATGTAAGATAGGAAAGTTCGCATTGCCTTTTCCCTGCCTAATCAGGAAGCTATGCTAACATGTTGGAATTTTGGAATACACCAATGACATCCCTAGAAAGGCTCAAAATGCCTCATTTGCTAAATTACTAAAGCCACTAGCCCCAAGGAAAAATGCTGGTGAGACATTGGAGCCTGAGCAAGAACAAACGGTGGGGCCCATTGCACCTAAAACTATAGGGCCTAGCCAATTTTTGGACACATGGCCCAGTCAACAATAAGAAGTAGAGCTTAGAACACAACCTACAGGCTAGCAAGAACAACTGCCATCATCGTCGTAGGACTATCGATTGCCAATGAGCCATCTCAAGGCCATCGCTGAATCAGTCAATTGCGGAAGCCATGATGAAGCAAATCTCATCAAGGTCATTGATGATGCCTTATGATCCACAGTCTCAATTGATTGTGCATAGGCTAAGGTGTCCATCCAAACAGGATGAGGGGAATCACACTAGTCATAACAGATCTCTAGAAATGTTGCATCTTTTCAAGTGTAATTAGAAATTGGTGAAGGCGCCATAGTAGTGATCATGTAGCACCAAGATGCAACGGGAGAAGCAGAAGTGGTCACAAACCACATCAAAGAATCATTTAATGTCTTTGTTATGCCATCAGAAAATTTTACAAGAGCATGCAATGCTCAAACCTTGGTCGGTCCCTCAATGACTCCTATAGATTATGAGGATGTTCTAGATTGGTTGCTATAGACATGATAAGTGATGACGTCCTTGTTTGACATCCCTCAAGATGTCACAGCAACATAGTCAAACCTCATCTCTACAAAAGGGAAGTTGGTCATGGTAGAGGTCAAGGCCGAACATGCAAAGGAGGAGTTAAAAGACTCCAAGAAAAGCTCGTCACCCTGCAAGCTGCGCAATGGGATCCATCCAAATTCATCCCTGTAGACTAGCTAAAATCCTTTCTGATAGAGTAGCTAACTAAATTGTTGGAAGAGAATAAAAAAGTGGTGGAGGAAAAAGAGAAGGTTAATTGGGATGCTTTCAAGGCACAAGCTCAAATGTATGCACTTGCCAAAGAACTCAAGGCCTCACATGAAGAAAATAAACACCTCACCCCAAAAATATTTGGTTGGCCACAGTAGAAAAATAAAAGAATGTTCTTTAGGAAAATTTTCAGCAATTGCTAGAATAATGAATAAGGGTCAACCAGGATATTAATCGCTTCACAAGAAAGAATAGAACCCTCTCAATGGAGGAGGTACATGTGATCCGCCAGAAGACGATGATTGAAATAAGCATGTGGTAGAATGAAGCCAAGCAACATGAGAAGCTCAGGAGCATTTTAGAAATCAAGTGGGGATGTACAAACAGGTGCTTGAAAAAGAAATCCATATAGCCAAAGCCCATATTAACACTCTTAGTTCTCAGAATGCTAATTAGTGGGCCATATTGGATACTTATGCCTTCGCCCACCAAGTAGAATTGAAAAGTTAAGACTTGTAGATACAAGATCTCATAGAGTACATGGAGTTGGCAAACTTGTAGTATGCCAAGTTAGCCATGTTGACAATAGGACACCTGAGAACAGAATTGGAGAAGCATGTAGCAACCACCTACACTAAATATGAAATAGAATTTGCTGAATACAAGAAGACATTGCAGAGATTAGAAGTAGCAAATTCTGAATTAGAGGTGGTCAAGACCAACTACCAAGGATAGAAAGATGTCACCGTGAATTTGGCTCGACAACTCATAGACTACCAAGGAGACAAGCACAAAACCAGAGCCTATGAAGAGGAACGACGGTTGTTTGCAGCTTGGTATGTTAAGGCCAATCAAATGTTCCTGCAACTACCATACCCATGGGAGGTGTCGACTCCATCAAACATTGGAGCATCAGCATGGACAACATAGAATCCTTGAACTAGAGAAGAAAAGCTTCATGCGCTCCTTTAGAGACATCCATTTCCAAAGTTTAGAGCACAAGTAAGGGAAAGAGACCCATGGAGGAGCCACCATCGCTAGGAACCACATGAGTTCCAACAAATTTTACCTTTTGTAATTCTGTATCTATGTCCCAATTTTGTTTTGTTCAATCCCACACTTCGACATAAGTAATTCCTAGTTAGTCAATAATCTCATACCTATTCACTGTGTAATCAATTGAACTCATTCTCATTTTTTCTAACTTGAAGACGAGTAGTTATTCAGTTGTGGGGGTATGATGAATTGTTGTTTGCCAAGCCCCAATATTAGAGCCTTGATATCGGGTATGCAATATCACTGCCTAGATAATGATATTGAATACATGATATTGTGATTCCTATGTAGGCCTATAAATACAACATTTGGGCACACATGAAGGGAGTAGTTGGTAAGTCTTAGGGTAGAGTCTTTTTGTCAGTTTTTAGTTAGTTTCAGTTTTTTCCCTAGTGCATGCCCACAATGTGATGATTGTAATTGTATAGAACCTTTGTTCGAGTGTGATGTACTTGGACACACACATGATCGACAATAAATATAGAGATTACTCCATCATTGCAGCATTCACTTAGCTTGTAATTACTTTAATTGTTAATTATTTATTGTTGTCTTTTTAGTTCATATTTCCTTTATTGTCATTTACATATCTTGTTGATTCACGCGAAATGAGTACGACTTAATCACAAAAATTTAAGTGTAACTACTTGGTAACCCAATAGCATATCTAAGAGTGCTCAAGTAATGTGCACTTGGTAATCCTAGAAGTACTACACGAGGTCCAAGATGCATATGGATGATTAAAGACAGATGCTCATTGCACTTATGGTTAGCATAGATTTCATTTTCCATTGTCCATTAGCTGAATTAAGATTGTTCCCCATCATCTCTAAGAGTAGCATTAGTTTAGGATTCCATCATTCACCTCACTTTGGACTAAACCATACATGACAAAGAAAATACTAGTCTAGGTGGGAAGACAACGAACTGTGATCAACATGTAACTATCTAGATACCACAATTAGTCTGTCTATTGAGTTTGGCTAGATCATGTGTGTACACTCGTATTCGTATGGTTGAGTGTAGGGGTACTTAGCCACTCATCACCAATCTATTAATATCTTGGTTGACCCTCACTATTTGTTCTCTCAATTGGTGGACACTTTCTTCTAAGATATTCTTTTGCTTCTCAACTATGGTCAACCTTGAATTCTTAATGGTGAGCTGCTTGTTTTCCTCTTGTGTAGCGGTTAATGCCTTTTTATACATGTGGGATTATGTATCAACAATAGAGGCATTCCAGATTGTTATCTCTTGTTCTTATTTTATAGCTACTCTCTCCTTGGTCAACTTGGCCATCTACTCCATCCTAAAATTTTTTAGCTAGTTAGGCAGAACAAAACAGGCAAGGTCCCGTTGTTTAACTCTCACGACAACTAACTCTTGTTGTAGTATTTGTACTTTTGATTCTACATACTCTACCCTGACTTTGACCATGACTAGCTTTCCCTTTGTGGCAATGATGTCTGATTGTGCTATAGTGACATCACTAGTCTTGCCCTATCTGCAACAGTTGATCCAGAATATCCTCATGTATCACAAGAGCCATTGAAGTTTCAGCCAGCATCTACGCATCTCTGGTCCCAATAAGGTCTATTGGAAGTACAATAGGCATGTTGAATGATTCTTTGATACGATTCGTGATTACTTCTACTATGCCTACCACATCCTCATGTTGCAGTACCATAATTGTGGAACCTTCTCTAGTTTCAAGCGTTACTTGGAAGGATGTGACATTCCTAGAGATTTTCCTAGACTATTGGAATCCTCCTCCTAATTGTAATGAGATCCCCCCCCCCCCCTTTTATTAGATCAACTAAAATGGTGGATTGTACGACACCATCAATCACTTGGAAGAGATTGGACTCATCCTTGCTTCCCCAACTAACAGCTTTAGCAATCTTCTATAAATGGCTCATTGAGGGCCTGTAATCTTGCGGTAGCAACGAAGCTTGTGTTTGCAGGTACTGTTCAAGTTCACGTTGTGTTTCTACTTCTAGCTCAGCTTCCTTCTTTGCTTCTTGCTCTTCTCCACCAAGATCTTTTCTTGGTGCTGCAGGTTTGAGGAGTTCGGCAAACAAGGCGTTCTAAGCCTTCCTAGGGATATCATTTATATATCCTAGGATTCTAGTATGTTTTCATTTCTTTCTAGATAGGTAAGGGAATGGGAGTGTTGGATTTCCTACCTTTTTCTCCTCGAACCACTGTTGAATTTCTGTGAAGTTAAATTGGGAAAGACTAGCTACAAAATTTTCCATTAAGATAGCACTTCTCTTGGCCACATATGTTGAGATTCAGTTGAGCCCTTTGGTGTGAAATAGGTGGTATATCCTAATCTTGAAATATGTCCTTTCTTCCATGGTCATTTCATTATAAATTTTATCCTCTTTACCATATGCCTATTTTAGCCATAGTTTTTTGGTATTAGGGTCAGATTTGGTGGATACATGTGCTACCTTACACCCTTCGTTTGGAAAAATTGAGAGTTTTTGTAATTGCTTTAACTGAGAAGTCAACATTAACTCCACAAATGTTGATGGTGATGCCCTCATCTTTGTTGTGTCAGAATTGATAAGTCTCACCAAGGTACCACTCACCACTGTTTGTAAGAATGGGCCATAGGGGTGACACCTTAAGTTGCATCTAAACCACTTCTGGGGCAAACTCCATAAATATTTTGAAGTTCATCTCCATGATGACCATGGTTAATATGGACTTTTCTTGAACAGTTGCAAGGCAATCAGGGGACAATGTGAGATGTTGTCCTTGCATGAGAGCTGGCGGTTCTACAGCCTCTCCTGGGATTGATTATCCAATAGCATGAGCCTCTTGATGGATGTTGAAAGATTGGGGTTCCTACTCTGCATGTTCTACTAGCTCACCCTATTGTCCCCTACCACCTCATGGGTGCTTAGCTACTCTTTGTAAGGGTTCTCCTCATGCACCTCTTTTTAGGGTCCTCTATAATCAAGAAAGGATCAAGTGTTACCAAGGTTGTATTCTTTATCATTAAAGAGTTCATACCTTACTCATTACCTTAGTTCATTAAGTTCTTAATTCATATGATCATAGAGTTAGAAAATTTTTTAAGAAAAATCTTCAAAAAGTGTATGTCTCCTTTACGACCCTTTGCAATTGGTTCCTTTTTCCATATGTATGGCTTATAATGATGGTTATGGTTCCTTAGGTGGAAAAATTAACGTTTTTGGCATTAATATGATTGATTATTCGTGATGATGCCTAAAATTTGTAACACTCTTACCCTTATAATACCTTCTAGGAAATAGCAAATTTCAGCAATTTGGGACAAGTTTCACACACAAGCATCCCCCCACGACTAACTTAAACACTTTGGGTTTAGGTAGGTTCAAATGGCATGGAAATCAGAGCAGTATAAAGCTAAATATTGCAAGTGGAAGGTGTGTGCATAGAGCTCTGAGTTGTGAGAGAAAATTTGAACAACTCCCCTAGTTGAAAATGGTGAAAATGAAGTTTGTGTACTATGGGGATCATATATATAGTGTTTATATGACCTCACGTCGGCTGCACGACATCACGTCGGACCCAACATTAGGTAGGCAACATCAGGGTCCATGAATTTTTACTAAATTGGGCAACTAAGCATGGAAAGTGAAGCTCTATGATTGGTTGCAGAGTTTGAGGTTAGGTCCATAGTTCTAGGTAAGTGGAAAATCAGTTTGAGGCATCAAAAGTGTGATAAGGTGGAGTCATCAATGTAAAAAGCACTAGAATGAGCAAGAAAAAGGGCATTGAAATCGAAGTTGTGGATAGATCACATGATATGGAATGGGAAACAACAAAATATAATTGTTGAGTGCTTGAAGGGTGAAGAATGATGCGATTATGTCAAACAAGTACAAGTCACAAAAGCTACACAAGTGAATCCTCCCCAAAGCAAGCTCTAGCTTATGATGCCCTTGTGTAACCACACCTAAAAATGTCTATAGGCACTAAAAGGATTGAATGCAATGCATACCTGTGAAACAAAACACACATGTTAAAACCACCAATTTGAGATAATAACTCTATGTTACACAAAACCACAAGTTAAGATCACATGGACAACGAGATGAGATGGACTGTAGAAAGGATTGCAGAAATTAGGACATGCAGTCTTACCATGGGCATAATGAAACCTTGTATGTTATTAATAATTAAATAATCATGAGTTTTTCTTTCCAAGATTCAAACTAAGTCCAAACCACATTGTAGTGACATTACATTGTGTCATCACATCTATGGACAACCATAAGACTATCATAGTTGCAAGAAGTAACATCACATGGCATTTTTTCCAAGGGAGGAGCCTTTTGATGGCACATGTGTTTTTTCTTTTCTAAGAAGCTACCAATGTTTAGGCATGGGTACATGTCTTTCCAATGGAACCTACAAAAGCTTATTTAGTGTTGTTTTAAGGTACTCTTACTTTCATTTTTCGTCAGATCTACAAGGATATGATTACAACCTCAGCAACATGATAGAACATACAGTAGTGGCCAAAGAGAATCCACAAATCCACCTTGGTTCTACACTCTTCTGACTAAACATAATGATTATAGATTTATTATTAGGTTAGATGATGGAAAAGATTATCATTATGACCAGGGTAAGAACTTCTTATTAATGGAATGGGTGGATGGATGTCATGGTATCAATGTTCGAATAATCAATCCCTTATGACTCGATAACATAGAGAAAACCTCACCTCAATGGGCAACATGATCATTTTATTCACAAGTGAGATTACACAACAAAGAAAATGAAAACAACTAGAATAAATTGGAAGAAATAGGAAAAACTAGATCAAGAAATAAGAAAATAACAAAAAATTGTAAAACAAAAAGATGGAAGACACTTATGAATCCTAAAGATTAGAATGGGAGGTGATCCCAATGACTAAACATTTGGCTGTGACAAGGATTAATAAGTGGATAGATAGGATCCATCCATGTATGAAACATTGGTAATTGTTCATGCCCTAGCCACTAGGTATCTATTGGTGGTGTGGTGGCTAGGTAGAAAAATCATTGATCACACACTTGATTGTTAAATGTTTGGTAGGTTGGGATATGAGGTTTGTGATTGTGAGGGATTTCTAGCCCACGAGTGCATCCTTGATCATGATATGGTATGCATAGATTTTTTTGTCTCCCCACACTATTATATTCATTGTTTGGGTTTGGGATTAGAGTAATGATGAATGGTGACCCTTCTATATAATTAGAGGACATTGATTGTGACAAAGAAGGTGATGCACTAGATTGGCATTGTACTAGCTTGGATGATGTGGTGAGTCCATGCATGGTTTCCTTCAGTTTATAACCTTTTCTCCAAAAGGGATGTTTTCTACATTACAGTTGAGAATCACTAGTATTAGCATGTCTTTGCACATTTGTTGCACAAGTAGTATTTGTTTGTTGGTATTCTGGTGTTGAACCTTCTTGTGTCATTGGTAGTGGCCTGTAATAAGCTAGATGATGAGAATATCAAGGGTAGGATGAGCGGTAAGAGGTGCAAATGTGCAAATGAGAATATCTCCCTTGTTTCATTACAAAGCCCATCTATGACATGGAAAAGTTGCCTTTCCTCAAAGAAACCATGGCTTGAACATCTATTCAATAGCGAATAATATCTATCTAAGGCCATGTGCAAGGGTTCATGTTGTTCTTGCTTCCATTTTTGGATTTGTCTCCTCAAGTTGGATACTCTTGCATAGGTTTGATATTTCTCGTTGAAACATTCCAATATTGTGGACCATCATTGGATTGAATTTAGTTTTAACAATCTATACCACACTTTAGCTCTATTAATCAGTGTCCTAGAAAAGAGCTTAAGCTTTTGTCACCGACTTCCAATGTTGTAGAAAGCACAAGCATCATGGAAGGCTTGTCAATGATGTTGCGGATTTGAATCATAGCCTCTTGAAAATTTAGAAATATTATTCATATCAAGCTTAGGTACGTGACTCTCTTTGCGATTCTTGTGAGATATCTTAACAGCCTCTGTGGTATGTATTAGGCTCTTAGTGGCCAACAAGGGTTCGTCATCATCGTACAAGTTGTGAGCGAAATTTCCATCTCTATTTGTTTGATCGTGATGATGCTATCTATGTTCATGGTGATGTCTTTGACCTTTCCCATGGGTTCAATTTCGATATTTAGTCTGACCCTTTAGTGAAGCCTTATTTCCATACCTACGTTCTTCTTCATTAGAACTAGACATTGAAGGGGAAGAGGAAAATGAGGAATTGAAAGGTTTGCCATGGCTACTATGGTGTTCTTTAGGATCCTTTGATTTATCATTTCTAGGTTTTGAGGAGGTCTTAGACCTTAAGGCCTCCCCTAGTTTAGGACTTACATCATCTCCTCCAAGGTTTTCTGTCTTAGGTGAATGTAGTCTTTGAGTGTTGTCAGGGTGGTCATGAACATCAAAAGCCCCTACATAAAGTTGTTGACCCCAATGTTTTTCATCGTATATCTTGTTATTTCTCCAATGAATGCATTCACTATATAGTGCATTATCACTTATGTGTGAGAGAGACATTGTTGTTGGTTTATGGTGTGTGTGAATTAATATTTTCTAAAAGATATATTATTAATACCTTTACATCGATTGTGTATAATATAACTAATCTAGATAACTAGCACCACCACATCAATGATGCCAATGATGAGTGGCAAGGTTCCTCTATGCCCAACCATATGAATCATAAGCATTCACGCATGATCCAGTCAAATTCTGTGGATGGGACTAGTAGTGGTATCTAGATTGTTATGCTCTGATCGTAGTTCGCTATCTTCCCACTTGGACTAGTTGTAACTTTGTCACATCTGGTTTAGTCCAAAGTGACACATCCGATGTTCTCTAATTTTATGCTACTCCTAATGATAATAAAGAGATAAATTAATTAAGCTAATGAACATTGAAAAATAAGATCTAAAGTAGCCTTTGTGCGATGAGTATCTGCTCTTAATCATCTATACACACCTTGGACTTCATGAGACTATCATTGGGATTGCCAAGTATATGGCACTATATGTGCCAAATAATACACTACTGGATTACCAAGTACTTACACTTAAACGGTCGTGATTAAGGCATACACATTCCACTTAATGACAGGAATAGTAAATAATGGAAATGTTAACTAAAGAAAATAGTAAATAATTAACAATTAAAGATAATAATAATCTAAGTGGATGCTATAATGATGGGAGTAATCTCAATCTTTATTTCTAGTCATGTAACATGTCCAAGTACGTCACACTCAAAATAGGTGCCATATGATTACAAACATCACAATGTAGGCATGCACTAGGAAATAACAATCTATGGAGAAGATAACTAAAAATTGAAATAAAAGAATTACTTTTCCTATTGTCCCCCCTCCCAAATTTTTTCACCTTAGTGTTGTATTTATAGGCATGCATAAAGGAAATGACATCATATATTTGACATCGCTTCTTGGATTCGACATCGGGTACTCGATATTGGAGCCGATAGATTCACAAGTCCTCAGAAATCCTACCCAATGGAGTTTCATTACCATTCTTCACAAAGTACAATGGTAAAATAAGAAATCATATGAATCATGTGGTTACATTTAGGAATGAATGCTTCTTACCCCTTACACTCACATTGTGCTAAGATAGTTCTCTAACCCTCTTTTGGGAAGAGCTTTGAAATGGTATAGATCTTTGCCTCATTGATGAGCATCAAAGTGTTGAGAAGACAGGCCTCCATTGATGGGGACTTGTTTATGTGGTGTTGCCCTATTGATGGGGCTACATCAACATAGTGTTTGCTAGATCTACGAGGCCTTATCAATGTAGCCATGTAATAAAAAGCGATAAATACAAGCTTATAGCCATGTTTATAAAAAATAAAATTCATAGTTGTAGTAGAGCTCTTGCAGTTCTTTCATTTAAGATTTAGAATATTTCTCTGAGTGCTTGTAGCAGGAGTTAGAAAGTATACAAATCTTCATTCAAGCACTATTGTACCTGAACCACACCAGTGTGTACGACAATAAAGACGATTCTTTTGATCAAACCTTGTAGCATGCATTTATTATTTTCAATAAATATGCAATCAATTAAGCATAATTAGACTATAAGAGATTACTTAATTAATTAAGCTAAATAAATTAAGCACATAATTACAATCACTTCAAGCATAAACACGTATTTGCTTGGTAATGCCAATAGTGTTATTGCTTGGTTTGCCTAGTAGCATAGCACTTGGTAATCGAATAGCAGATACGTGGGTTTAGGACATGTACGAGAAGTAGGACCAGATGCTTATGTTAGGACTAGTTAGAGACTAGTTAAGTAGTTAAATTAAACTAGTTATTCAATTACTTCATCTCTCTACTTTAATTACCAAGGAACATAAAACATAAAATAATAAAAATCATATGCCTTGATTAAACTTAACCATACCTTTGTACATCACAAGTGTAATTGGGATGACAACTAATGATTATTAGGGCAAAGTTCACTTCCTAGATGACTAGTATACTGAAAGACATAGAGTCCATAGAATTTGAGTAGATTATGCATGAACGTTCCGTGATTTGTATGGTTAAGCATAGCGGTACCTTTCATTGCTCATCATTGGTGTCGTTGTTACGGACTCTTTTTGTTTGAAATGTGCATTGGCTAGGATTAGTAAACATCATTAACATCATTGGATGAACCCTAAGCTTACATCACTCTCACATGTAATATAATTATATAAGCACATTGATATTCTATTTGTTTGTAAAATGTCTCCTTCTCTCAAGCATGATGATGTTAGACTACTGGTCCCATAAGAGTGCAAGGTGGTATATACTCATCCAGATGAGTATGTGCCTAATTTCACCTTCCTCTTACACCAGGATAAACAATTGTGATGGAATGACATGGAAGGCAACATTGTAATGACTCTTGATCAATCTATGTTTGTGATGCTACTTCAAACTCTTAAAAAGTTAGACATCCACGATCTTCAAGAGGAGTACGTTGTGCATGATTACAACTACTGATACTACCATCCCATTGAAACACAACATTGGAGAGATCAACATTAAGAGAAGCAACATTAGTTTGTGAAGGGGAAACAGTTCACTAATCCCTTATTCTTGCTAAACCAAGATGACAATGAGGACCCTTTCTCTAGAGGCTTTCAACATAAAAATTCTCCACCCCTCATTACTAGTGATGGGGATGTGAACCTAAATCTACATTCCACTATCAACAATCTAGGTTCAAGAAAAGATGGCAGTTAAGGCAGGGGCTTGGACAAGCATCAAGATTATAAGAAGCATAACAAACGTGGTTATGACAATCAAAGGAGAGTTGGAAGATACCATGGTGGTGGCAGTCCTCCTTCCTCTTCTCCCTTTCATCTACATCTTCTTCTTCCTCTTCTTCTAGTTTTAAAAAACATTGTAGAAGGAATAACTGTGATGGAGGTGAGTAGCAGGACAATAATATTGATTATCATGCCCACAATAATTGAAGGGGAAATAGAGGATATCATTGATGATAATGAAATAATGATGATGATGAGCCTTTGCTAGCAACTCAAAGCATGCTAAATATTGCATAAGCTATAAACATTCCAACCAAGAATGTGAGACATAGTCAGATCAAGCACTTAAACATGAACAATATCCCAAGATTTGAGGGGGGATAAAACTCTGATCCGCAAAACCATCTACAAGCATTTCATGATGCCCATGCCTTACAAAACATAGAGAATGACTACTAGAAATTGAATCTATTCCCCAAAATACTTATGAAAGATGCAGAAAGCTAGTACTAGGCCTTGCAACCAAAATCCATTTGTAGATGGAGTACCATGCTACAACTATTTAATGAAAAATATTAGACATACTCTAGAGTGTCTAATCTAAGAAGGAAAATCCAAGCCTAGAAATAGGGAACACATGAACCCTTGGATGCTGCCATGGGAAGATATTATTCTCTCTTACATCAATGCACTAGCCATGGTTATTCTCAGAGGGAACAACTCTACCACATCATAGATGGGATTAGAGAAGAAACCAGAACAACTCTTGTGGTATATGCCCAAGGGAGACTGTCCAAACTAAGAGCTTATTAGATACAAAGGCTGATAGATTAGGTAGCAAAAGAAGAAGATGAGTTGTGAAAAATGAAAAGTGCAAAAGAATATAATAGAAATCCTTCCATTAGGGAAATGGAGATTCGATTCTGTGATGAGGAGGAGTCACAACTTGATGAGGTGGTGAATAGGAAAACCTTGCCCATACAAAAATATGTTTATTATATTTCAACAAAGGTTGACAAATTATGGGACTCTTTGGATGAAAAATTCCAAACTTATATGAAGATTACTAAAGAATATAAAGAGAAGAATAGTGATCACAACCACAGGAGGTGGAAAGAAGCTAAATGTGCCTACCAAAGATGTAAAGGCAAAGTTGTTGTAGTAGACAAAGTTATGGAGATAGACTCTAATGATGATATTGGATGTGACATTTGTCAATATGAACATCTGAAGGGATGTTGCCTTGTGATGTTACACTTACAAGAGTCTGTGGTTTACGTGTTGAATCCTTGACTAGCACGAAGGCAAGCACCTAGACGATTGCCTTATTCTACAAGGAATCCAAGGTAGTTCCACCAGTAACAATAAGCTTACTATCTAAGTCAAGCTCCAGCACCACCGTATGAGAAATACCAATAGTGGAACGAACCATAGTTTTGGGGAATGCCACTGCCAAGATAGCAGTACCCTTATAGGCAACTAGACCCATATGGGTACTATGTTTAGCAACTTGTTTCTCCACGAAGCTTTGATAGCCACACCTCATTTCAACATCACTATTATCCTCCAAAGTATCATCAAATTCATTCACCATCTACTCAAGGGGAACACCCATATCCATACTACCCTCTACATCTATCTACACACATCCCTCTGCCCTCAACCTAGTTACTTCTTATTCTAATCATGTAGGATAAAATTCCCCCATAGCCACAACAATGAAATTATACAAGGGCTATAAATTTATAACTAGCCTTCTAGTTGAGTAGTTTAGATAATCTATCTAGGAAACAACCATTTTTTTGACTCAATAGTCCTTCCAAACCCTCACAACCTAATGTAGCTAGTTGCCCCATATCTCTAGCACCCTCATTCTTTGCATCAAATACATTCAAGAGCCCTTCAAACCAAATGCCACCTCAGATCCACACTATGATGTTAACTCATGTTGTCTTTGACTAGATCAATGCTGGCAACTTTTCCACGAAGAGATCTAACCCAAGAAGTCCTCTTATTTACTTATAAATCACTAGACATAAGCCATGCAAGGCTATTCTTGATTCTGGTTCTAGTGTTAGTCTCATCTCCTATGAAATGTACAAGGTCTAAAACCTTCTACCTCTTAAGAAGAGCAATATCCAACTAGAATTAGTAAACCATTCAATCACTATCCCTTTGGGATTAGTGAAGGACATTGTGACCATAGTTTGTTGGTGGTCTTATCTTGCTGATTTCCTAGTGATCAGGGTAGAAAACTACAAAGGCAACTTCCCCATCATTATAGAACATGCATGGTTGGACACTGTTAACACACATATGGGCATCAGAGACCTCTCATTGGAAATCTCTAGGAAAATGAATTTGGATAGTTTGAGAAAAAGCAAGTTTCATGCATTGTGTACAACAATCATAGGTGCAATTACATGTAAAAAATCTAGTCCATTAAAAGTACACTCCTTAAAGCACGCAATCAATGTGCACATAAAATGGATATCCAAAGGTGTCTATACACAACAACCACAAAATAGGAGGACACCTAGTGGTTGACAGCTAACCTTGATAGTAGCATACTATGCATGGAACCTACTAAGAGCTTGAGATGTGCCTATGTTAAGGGCATGAATGAACTTGAGCAAGTTCATCACCAACTCTCTAATGATGAAGATGATGATACCTATTGGGAAGAGTTGAAAATCCTTGACAATTTCAAGATAAAACCCCTAGAGTTAAAAACTCTATGAACTGGCATGAAGTATGCATTTGTAAAAAATGACAAGCTAATTATAATCAATGCAAATCTTACTCTCAAATAGAAAGACAAGTTGTTGAAGCTAGTCAACAAATGGCCAACAACCTTTTCTTGGTCATATCCTGAACTCACTGGAATTGCTTCATAGATATTCTTGCATTGCATTCACACTAACACAACCATGAAGCTAAGAAGGCATCCACAAAGGAAGTTGAACCCCAAGTTGAAGCAGATCGTCAAAGAGAAAATAGAACAACTTCTCAATGCAGGGTTCATTTATCCCATTATGTATAGTAAGTAGGTTAGCCCACTTGTAATTGTTCCAAAGAAAGATGGTAAGTGGTGGGTCTACATTGACTTTAGGTTGTTGAATATGGCAACATTTAAAGATCATTTTGCATTACCATTTGTGGACCAACTGTTGGACACCATATTTGGGCATTGTTATTATAGCTTCTTGGATGGTTATAGTGGCTATAACCAAATCCAAATTACACCAGAAGATTAGGCCAAGATAATATTCACAAGTCCTTAGGGGACTTTTGCATATTACAAGATGTTATTTGGTCTATGCAATGCCCCTACAACATTTCAATGTCTGGTCCTTAGTATTTTTCAATAGCAGATTGGTAGTGGGATAGAAGTCTTTATGGATGACTTCTCTACCTATGGGACTACATTTGAGAAAGCCCTGTATCACCTTGAGTAAGTATAGAAAATATGTGTTGAAACAAACCTTAGGCTCAATTGGTAGAAAAGTTATTTAATGGTCCAAGAAGGCATAGTACTGGGGCACAAAATTACTCAAGCAAGGATTAAGGTAGACCTAGAAAAGATAAGGGTCATCCAAGGAATTACATGTCAACTAGAGATAGTCAAAGATGTCTAATCATTCCTTGGACACATTGGCTACTACCAATGGTTTATAGAGAATTTCTCAAAGATCACAAATTTGTTGATCAAGCTTACAAAGAAAGATGCTTTGTTCATCTAGACCAAGGAATGTGAACATGCATTTCAATAGCTAAAGGAGAAACTTGTAGAAACTCCAATTGTATGGGCACCAAACTAGTCCAAACCATTTCATATAATGACAGATGCATCTAATTATGCCTTTGGAGCCATGCTTATTCAGTTGGATGATAAGTAACATCCATACTATATCCATTGTGTGAGTCGAAGCATTGTGGGTGCATAGTTAAATTACACCACAACTGAGAAAGAAAAAATGGTAGTGGTGTATGTTCTCAAAAAGTTCAAGGACTATGTGCTTAGCTATAAGGTGTTTGTGCACACAGATCATTATGGCATTTGCTTCCTAATGAGCAATCCAACGGTGATCTCTCATATCATATGGTGGCTTGTGATCTTGCAGGAATTCAATCTCACAATCGTAGATCAAAAGGGAGCTAAGAATGTGGTTGCTAACCATCTCTCTCAGTTTAGATGAAATAACAAAGAGGAGGAGAGCTTGCTCTCTAATCAATTTCTAGATGAACTCCTCTTTACAAGAGTAATAAATGACCAAAATGGTATGATGACATTCTCACTTACCTTTTCACTCAGGAGATAACACAAGATCTAGACTTTAGGAACAAACAATAGTTTCTTCATCGGGCTAAGTACTTCATGGAAATCAACCAACACCTTTACAATGTGTGCACCAATGGCGTAGTTCATTGGTATGTCCCTGATGTAGACCAATTGTGTGTTCTCCAAGATGCTCATGAAGGCCCTTGCGAAGGCTACTATGCTGGGAGATGCACAACCATAAAAATCTTGATGGTAGGATACTATTAGCCTATAATCTTCAAGGATAATCACCAATTTGTTCGATCTTGTGAGTGTTGTCAATGGGATAGTGGGATGACCACATGAATGGAGGGTCCTCAATAGTGGATTCAACCAATGGAGCCCTTTGATATATGGGGCATATACTTCATGGGTTCCATCACACCCATGTCCAATGAAAAAGTGTACATCATTGTAGTAGTTGACTACTACACCAAATGGGAAAAAATAGCAACCATTACTGACTATACATCATCCACTATTGTAAACAGGTTTGGGGTGCCACATGCATTAATTTCTAACAATGGAACTCATTTTACGGATGCCACTTTTCGAAAACTCATGCAACACTTGGGGGTTGAACATAAATTAATGGCATCCTAGCACCCCTAAGCCAATGGTTAAGCAGAGGTAACTAATAGAGAGATTACAAAGATTCTAACAAGAACTATCAGCAAATATAGGAGAGACTAGAGCAAAAAACTTAATGATGCCCTTTGGTCCTACTGCTCAACATGGAAACTCCCTATTGGCTACTCTTCCTATGAGTTAGTGTATGGGAAAATTTCAAGGCTTCCGATTCAATTCGAGCCCCATACACTCTCAACAGCCTGTGATCTAAATCTTGATCTAAGTCTAGCATAAAAAGAAAGATTGATCAACTTGAATGTGCTAGAAAAAAATCGATTAGTGGCCCTATCTTTGAATGAAGTGTACAAGACATTCAACAAGCAACAACATGACCTTAAAATACAGAAAGTAAAATTTCAACCAAAAGATAAGGTTCTTTACTGGAACCCCACACACGTACCTCAGAAAGTAAAGTTCCAAACATTGTGGGAGGGATCTTACATAATTGATGAAATCTTTCCCTCTAGGGCCATGTTAATCTACAAACCTAAGAGCCTAAACAAAAAGCAGTTGGTCAACATCCAACAAGTAAAATTTTTCCATGAGTCAAAGTAAGCTAGTGTAATTACAAATACCTTAATGAATGGACAACCACACTCAATTTTTTGGATCTCCTCCTTTCAACTCAATCATGGGAAAGATGGTCATCTATGCTAACCTTACACATGGCTCCTCAATTTTTCTATTTTTTTTTACACATTTTTGTCTTTATAGTTGTTTATTTTACACCTTTTTGATTTTCAATTTTTTTCCTATTTTACACCATTTTTTATTTTACACCATCATTAGTACAGTTTAATCTTTCTTGAATATTTTATATTTTCTTATATATTTTACTTTGTTTGAGTGTGATTTTTAAATTTTTTCTAATAAATGTACTTTGTGCCAACAGGACATAGTGGTGTTGTAGCTACTACTAATGGTGGTTATTGCTTCTTCTTTTTTTTTGCTAATGTATGGTTTCTATTTTTGAATTTTTGTACCGATGGCTAAGTCATGGTTTCTTTTTCATAGAATAGGCAATGAGTCCACGTTATCGACCCATTCACAAACTCTATATTTTTTCTTATTTTAAAAGTTTGAGGTCCCTTTTCATTAAATAAAATTTTAATAAATTTGTAACCTTTGTAGTTTCTAGAATTGGGAAGGATTCAAAGGTTTGCACAGGGTGTGACTGCAAGGGAACTTAATACTCTTTGTACTCTTTTACTTACTTGGGTGCTTGAGTGTTTTCATAGACTTCTTACCATTCCATGTCAACCAATAATAGGAAGTTAAATAAAGCACACCCCTTAGACAAATAAATGGGCTACAAACACTGGTTATGGAACTAGAAAGACTTGTTACCAATGCTTGAAGGTCCCCTTTAACTAATGCCCTCTCTCACTTCCTACTTCTCTTTTCGTCTCTTTATGAAATGGTGGTTCTTCTATTGGAGTGCTCTTATGTCTTGAGGGGATGGATCAGTCTTGGAGTGATAATGCGAAGTCACTAAAAGTGGTTGGTTTTGATCTAAACTAAGGATGGATCTTCTCAGGTCATTTTAAACAAAACTCCACAAGGGACTTCTTATGACCTCAATTCAAAATTCCATTTCACCTTTCCTATCATCCATCTATGCTGCCCATAACTCACCTCACTGTTGGAGTCCATGTTCTTGATTCGGTGTCTTGGTTTGACGTACTTGAATTCTTTGGTAAAATCTTCTAAGTTTTGGTCCTTAACTTCCATCAACCATTAATCACCTATGGGGCCCATGGACTCCTTAGGTCGAGGTAATGCACGAGAAAATAAGGCATGTGCCTACTATGGGGAGGATCCACTTGCATCTCTCTTGGTTGGATTAGCTAAGCACCTTATCCTTAGGCATTCTTGCAATCAGAATTTTTCGTACATCCATCTTTTTCATCAAACCATGTGCTCCGTTACATATTTTGTTTAATAAACACACTCTCTATCAAATTTTTAAATTTTTGAGATTTGAAATATCCTCTTCAATGATTTCATCATATTCTTGGCTTTTCTAGGACTCTATGGATCCCAAATTCATTGAAAAATTTCTTGTATTTTTTAAGATATTCAAATTTCAAAAAAAATTTCTACAAGCTTCATATACAGGACGCCGTCGGTGGAGCAGATGTGTATATGAAACCCCATATACATGGCCTCATTGACATAGCAGAAAAATACTATATATATGTGTGACCCCACTTTGAAATTTTTACATTTTCTCACAAATGCCAAAGGAGATTTTCAAATCTTCAAAGCCCATAACTTCCTAACCATTTCTCCAAATCACTTTGTTCCTTGACCCTATAGCTACTGAAGGTAAGCTCTTAGTCGTGGGGACCACAAATGTGCCATTTTTTATAGAAAAATTTTCACCATTTTTAACTCCCATAAAGGTTTAATTAAAAAATCAACTATTAAATGTCAAATTACAAGAGTTAAACCTTTCCAACAAGCTTTCGTGACATTTAAAATAAATAATTAATAAAATAATATTAACATACTCAATCTACCATGGTCCAACCTTAGTCAAATTTTAATTGATTGACGAGATAAGGTATTCAAAAATTTAAAGTTACACATTATAGATACTAATTCATGGATGTGTTGTGATCGTAGATGGCATCGAAAGGGAAACACATGCAAAAAGTAGAATTGTCTCAACTAAGGGAGAAATGACCTAGAACAGGAAGGGGCCAAGAACAAGCCCAAGAAGAATCATTTGCAACCCACACCATAGGTCCTCTTAGGAAAGAGGCCAAGGTGGAATCTATTCAACAGATTCCAAAACTAGCAATAACAATAGAACATTCCCACAACGATAATGCACCATCTCAATAAGCAAATCTCGAGGTGACCTTAACAGAAGCTACCTAAATCAAATCAAATTGAGGGAGGTCCAAAAAATGGTGCTCTAGGAGTTAAACTTGGGACCTTTCCTGGAGCAAGCACCAAAAGAAGTGCAAGACCAACTAAAAGTCTCTCCCATGTGGCCAATCATCACTTGCACTAAGGAGTGGTACATGGAAGAGACATTCCTATTCTAGAACAATAGGTAGGCCAAATCAACAATAAAAATCAATGACATCTTTGTATCCTACTTGGTGTAGGCCATTGCTGAAGTAATTAGGTTGCTAGAAATAGGGACAAGTCATGTAGAGGTTAGAATGTAGGCAAACCCAAGCATCAAGAAAGAATGGGTGTAGTAGTGCTATGGTATCAACTGCAAGGAGTTTGGTGCATTCACATTGGTAGAAAGGATTCACTATAAAATTGCAACCTTTCACCTCAATCCCATGGTGAGGCCAAGCAAAATCACTACCTTTTTTGCCCATGCATGTGCTACTTTGAGTGAGAGATTCCCTATTAACCTTCCACAATTGCTCTATTTAGAGATGGAGAAGCGGTTTAAAGAAAATGAATGTGGAAGAAAGGCACTCCCCTTTCCATGCCTCATCAGAAAACTTTATTAAAGGGGAGGAATAGTTCATTATACAAATGATGTTGTCAAGCATGCTCTGACCACTAATTGGGCAAAGATGATGAAGGTTAAGACACCTACAACAACCATTCAAGAAGAGGAGTAGTAGCCACCACCTCCACCTTCCACTCAAACATCTGTGCCATACATCATTATAATAGCCTAATGGTTGCATGAGTACTGAGAATGGCTCTTGGGTGAACAAGAGCAATGAGTAGGCACGAGTGGTGGGGACGATCTATGTACCGACCAGCAATGAGTCATCTAAATGAGGTGGCCCAAACAATTAGCCTGATGGGTGGAGGTGGATCCATTTTCTTAGCCTAAAGAACATAGTTATCCACGAGATTGAATCCTAGTGCTAAAGAGGTCACGGTATCTCTCGTAGAATAGTAGCCACTCCCAAAAATATTTAGGAATGCTACAACCTTCTTAATGTGCTTGAAGGAAGGGGAGAAGGCAACAGTATTGGTGATGCAACACCAAGGGTAGGAGACAACAAGAAAGGTGGTTGCTGATCAAATTGCCAAAACCCTTAATGCACCTACGGCATCTATACTAGATGTCATTGCACTAAAAGATGTGAAAATTTTTGCAAGGACCACAAGTGGTAGAATAAATGTAGCACAACATGAAGAATTGCTAGATTAACTGGTGGGAACTAGGCAACAACTTTTAGATGTCTTTGATCTTCTAGATAATATTACTCTAACCTAGTTGAAGCTGCTAGAGGTAAGGGGCAAAAACATCATCTTGGAGGGAAAACTCAAAATTAAGAGCCCAAATTTCCAATCCTACATTTTTCAACCTAGCATTGACAAAAGATGAAGCTCTTGAATAGCTTCACACTAGACTATAAGGGGTTGAGGGTGCAATAGAAAAAGGGGTGTTCTACTGATCCTTAATAGAGGCTACACAACATAAAATTCAGAAGGCCTTAGATCAAACTTACCAAGAGAATGTACAATTGACGGTAGAGAACCATCACCCGTGGAATGTTGTTGAGCATAAATGGCCATTAATCAACTTCATCCATCAACAACAAGAGAAACTAGACAAAGAGAATATAGAGCTAAGAAGATTGATAGAATAAAACAAAAGCCTCTCCATGGAGGAGGTTTGTTCCGTTGACCAAAAGACTGTGATCGAGGTAGCCACTTAGAAATTAGAGGCTCTCAAATTTTGAGAGAGTCAAAGATCATTACAGAGATCAAGTCGGTCTACAGAAAGAAGTGAATAAAAAACACATCTAGTTGGTGAAGGCAAAAGTAAATGAAACCCTCCAACAACTCCAGTAAGAGAATTATGGTAGCCTATCATTGATGTGATAGATGCCTACAATAGAGCAAATATTTGCATAAAGGAGTTGCAAATTAAGGAGATGATGAAATACATTGAGCTTGCCAATCTTTGATATGGAAATATAGCCATGTTGACTACCAAATGACCATGGTCAAATGTAGAGAAGTAGGTTGCCAGCTTGTACTTGTTGTACGAGGCCGAGTTCAAGTATCACAAAGACACCAAGCAAAAGCTTGTAGTGGTAAATGTTGAGCTTGAAGTTCTCAAGGGTAAATACACTAATCAAAGATCTGCCATTGAGAACCTAGCTAGAAGGATGAATAACTACCAGGACATACAAAACGCAATTAAGGTGTTCAATGTCGAACACAAACAATTCACTACTTGGTTTGTCAATACTAAATAGTTATTCTCAGTAATGCCACGTCCATGGGATATCTCCATTCCAGCCCACATTGGTGATACCGCATGGACTATGAATGATCCCTAGAGTAAGGAGGAGAAGATGAAGGCATTACTAGATGCCTTTTTCCTTCCATCAAAGGTTGCAGCCGTAGTAGGATAGCCATAGCTACCTCAGCCACTACAGATGCCCAAAGCTAACGAAGGTCCTTTAGAACCTCAGGAGCCTCCTCCTAGGACTATCTGATCTTAACCATTACCTTCATGTCATCAAAGGATGTGCTATCCAATTTTGTGTTGTCATGTCATGATGTTCAATTTTGTGTCATGAACACCATAATTTTTTGTAATGTGTTGATTTGTATACTCGGGCATTCAGTTTTGTTTTGTTAGTTTGTTATGTCAAGAGTCGGTCAATAATCCCATACCTTTACAATTTTTTAAAGGAACTCGAGGATGAGTTTTCATTTAGTTGTGGGGGTATGATGAGCATCAAACTGTTGCATCGACAAGGCCCCATTTATGTGGTGTTCCTCGTCAATGGGGCTACGTTGATGGGGCTACATTGACGTAGAATTTGCTACATCTGCAAGGCCTTGTCAACATAGCCATGTAATAAAAAACTATAAATACAAGCTCATAGTCATGTTTATAAAAAAAAAGGTCATAGTTATAGTAGAGCTCTTGCAGTTTTTCCATTTGAGAGTTAGAATATTTCTCTGAGTGTCCATAGCAGGAGTTAGAAAGTGTACGGATCTTTATTCAAGCATTGTTGTACCTAAACCACACCAGTGTGTATGCCAATAATGATGAGCCTTTTGATCAAATGTTGCAGCATTTAGAATAGATTAATAATTTTTTTATTTTTTATATTTATTATTTTCATTAAATATGTAATTAATTAAGCACAATTTGACTCCAAGCGATTAGTTAATTAATTAAGCTAAATAGATTAAGCACATAAGTATAATCGCTGCAACCATAAACATGTATTCCCTTGGTAATCTTAGTAGTGTTATTGCTTGGTTTGCCAAGTAGCATAGTGCTTGGTAACCTAGTAGTGGATATGTGGGTTCAAGACGTGTACAAGAAATGGGGTCAGATGCTTATGTTAGAACTAGTTAGAGACTAGTTAAGTAGTTAAATTAAATTATTTATTAAATTACTTCATCTCTCTACTTTAAGTACCAAGGAACATAAAACATGAAAAAATAAAAATCATATATCTTGATTACACTTAACCATACCTTTGTACATCACAAGTGTAATTGAAAAGACAATGAATGACCATTAGGACAAAGTTCACTTTCTAAACGACTAGTGTATCAGAAGACATAGAGTTTGCGAAATTTGACTGGATTGCACGTGAATGCTTCATGATTCGTATGGTTGAGTGTAGAGGTACTTTAACTACTTATCACTCATGATCCTATTACCTCTCTAGAACAACTATTGGCAGCCTTCATTCAATGTTCTGCAAACCACTAGTGTTATAAACTTTGTAGTTATCAAGCAAGCTCCAAATGAGTCCATCAACAAGTTCATTTCTTAATGGACAATAACATCAACAAAGTTACTATATCATATGGAGGAATGCCACTTATAGGACATTTTCAAAGCTATAGTCATTGACTAAATTTAGAAGAGGATGCCTTATCCTAAGCCTTTTTCTCTAAATGATGCCTTCTTGGCTGTCAAATGCATTAAAGAAGCTATCATTCAACATGGTAATCAAGAATTTTTTCCAATCCATAAAAAATCTAAAGCTATAAAACAAGACAAGGGGTAACTAACTTCTCAAGGTGTTTCTTCTTTTTCTAAGGAACAAAAAAATGCTCCCTCAATTGCTTCTTCTTCATCTAAGTATTGTAGATGTAACACCCTACCCTAGCTAGGGTAGGGTGATGCCTGGGATCAAGTCATCTTAGCACAAAAGCATGACAACTAAAACACATAAGCATAATACCTAGAACCAATAATGTGTAGAGTGCATGATAATAAGCAAGTTCAAATGGTACAAATCTTTCCTACCATACTAAAACTAAACATACATATCACATTATAGAAATGCATGTCTCTACATAAAGCAAACTATACACTGCTTTACAAAAATACAAAAAAAAAACACATAAACCTCATCATTGTTTATAGAAGAGTACATAGATTTTCATACAAGGATATCTAGTCCAAACTATTGTACATGAAAATATAAATTAACCAAGCACTAAAGATTTTTCCATCCCCTACCCTTCCTCTTTGTGCTCATCTAGGATCCTGCTCCTTTTACTTGTAATTACATAAAGTCAATACACAACTAAGTGGGAAGCCTTTACACTTCCCCTGCTAGATGGTCAACAAGTGTTGCACTAGAGGAGAGGAGTGGGGTACAAGGCAACCTGCAACATTGTTAGTCTCATGCATGCTCAAAACAACACACATTGTATCCCCCATAAAGCTAACATACTATCATACAAGCATAGACAAAGCCATGGTTTGACATCATCTATCATGCGCATGTCATCATACCCATGATATACCATAAATATTCCATTATCCACACAATCATAATCTAAATAGAATACCTATTCTCAACAATATGACTCACAAACCAATACTATCACATACATAGCCCATGTGGTTGCTAGCATATCTATGCTTAGTGTAGCATGTACAACATTTCCATTTGTACTCATACTAGCCATTACCTGCAGGTCTTTTATTAGTCTTTTATTTATCCAAGCAGTGCTAGGGTCTATCAACCTATGACATGTAACCACTAGCCTTCTAGAGGATTGGCAATAGGAATGAACACACCTATGCTATGGACCATCCATAGGGACAAACACACCTACGTTCTTCCACTCTCAAGATGAGGCCTAAGATAGAAGCCTCATTGATGCATCATAGTGGCGATCAATCCATATTACCTCTAGGGTGTCTCATCACCAGCTGGTCCACACCCTCATGTTAGCACCACCCACCAATAATCGTCATAAGCATCGTCACGAAAACATATGCATAGTCCAACTACCTTAAGCCAACACATGTCATAAGGATAACACACCCAAACAAAATAACCACACATATCCATCCCTAACAATTATAGTCATTCCATAAAAATAATACCATGATGCAATAGAACAACATGAAGACCTCAATATGACAAAACAATCCGATGTTCCTCAAAAGACACTTACTTCCATACAAATGACCACTAGAACAATTTTCAAAATGATATATGCCCAAAGAGAAAACTAATTCCACAATTAGAAATTATGTCCCAAAACAATTCCAATGATACTAATTTTATCTAAATTGGACTCCTAAAAGTAAAGTTATGTGCGTTCAAAGTTTGATTAATAAAATAATATTTAATTTTCACCAAAAAGGATTGGAAAGCCCAAAAACACTCACACCCCAATAGGCCCCACAAATAGCATATTCCAATCATATGAGTCTCATCAACACTACATATCATATTCTACAAGTCCACATCGTACCATAGATCCCATGTAGCATACACCCATCCTTGAGTCCTCTAGTCCCCTCCTTTGGGCTGAGTGACTAGTGCTCCCTATTCACCCTGAAGTAGAGGTCATTTTCCTCGACCTCTGCCTCCCCCACTACTGCCTACTTGCTTTGCGAACTCTCGAGCTTGATGCCCTGGCTACCCACATGCAAAATAATTCTAGCAATCTCTATGCAGATGACCATGCTGCCCACATCTATAACAAACAACAACTCCACAACTAGCTCCAATAGTAGGACCGCGAGTGAGTGTTGGATGTTGTCCTCCATGACCACGAGCTTTTTTAGAGGGGCTAGGTATCTATCTAGATGTTAGTCCTTTCTTCTGCCCTTGTTGCCTTTCTCTATGCATTGTATCTTTGTGTTGTCTCCTCTTTAAATCCATGGCTATTGCTCTAGCTTCATCATAAGAAGTCAATCTAAGAGTTAATAGGTGATCCTTCAAAGATGGTCTCAAGCCTCAAACAAAATTTTTCACCCATGTTGGAGCATCTATGTGCATCTAGAATACATAACTACTTAGCTCAGAGAAACAAACATCATACTCCGCCATAAACCAACTAACCTAATACAACTGGAATAACTCGTCCTCCTTCGCCTATGCATATTGGGTAGACACATAATGACCTTTGAAAGATGCTAAAAAATCATCCCATGCCACCTCTTGACTACTCCATCCCTTGGCCTACTCTTTAGTTTTCCACCAATGTCAGGCAGTACCAACTAATTGATAAACTGCCAAGCAAGTCTACTGAACTAATGAATAGCCTATCAAATCAAAAGCCTTTTGCAATTCCTCCAACCATTCTATAGCCGCAGTGGGATCCTTAGTGCTATCAAATTTTGGAGGTCCCAATTTTTGAAACTGCTCCACTAGTTCCCTATTGATAGGATGCCTGTTTGATTCTCTTGAGCCTCCACTACCACTACCATTTCCCACTTCCCTAATCATGGGAATAGGAGCATCACTAGCTACAACATGCTGTTGTAGGATCTGTAACAATTGTTGTATAAGTTCCAGTTTCTTATTTGTAGGACCACTGCTAGATGTTTGAGGAGGCTGCTCTTGTCCATCATTAGGCCCTTTTAGTCTACAAGCCCCACCAGTATGCTAACCACGTCTACTATACATCTCTATAACCTGAAATTACACAAATGGATGAGTAGCCCCACCATCATATAACATCGGAGTAAACTAGCTTCAATACCACAATGTAACACCCCACCCTAGCTAGGGCAAGGTGATGCCTAGGATTAAGTAATCTTAGCATGAAAGCATGATAATTAAAACATGGAAGCATGATAACTAGAACCAATAATGTGCAGAATGTATGATAATAAGCAAGGTTAAATGGTATAGAACTTTCCCACCATACCAAAACTAAACATACATATCACGTTATAGAAATGCATGTCTCTACATAAAGCAAACTATACACTGCTCTATAAAAAATACAAAAAAACACATAAATCTCATCATCATATATAGAAGAGTACAAAGAGTTTCATACAAGGATATCTAGTCCACAATATTGTACATGAAAATATACATTAACCAAGCACTAAAGCTTTTTCCCTCCTCTACCCCTCCTCTCTGTGCTCATCTAGGCTCGTGCGCCTTTCACCTATAATTACATAAAGTCAATACATAACTAAGTGGGAAGCCTTTACACTACCCCTGCTAGATGGTCAACAAGTGCTACACTAGAGGAGAGGAGTGGGGTACAAGGCAACCTGCAACACTGTTAGTCTCATGCATGCTCAAAACAACACACATTGTATCACCAATAAAGCTAACATACTATCATACAAGCACAAAAAAACACATGTTACAACATCATCTATCATGCCCATGATATACCATAAATATTCCATGATCCACACAATCATAATCCAAATAGAACACCTATTCTCAACAATATGACTCACAAATCAATACTATCACATACGTAGCCCATATGGTTGCTAGCATATCCAAGCTCAGTGTAGCATGTGTAATGTTGCCATGAGTACTCATACCAGCTATTGCCTATAGGTCTTTTATTAGTCTTTTATTTATCTAATTGGTGCTAGGGTCTGTCAACCTGTGACCCACAACCACTAGCCTTTTAGAGGACTAGCAATAGGGATGAACACACCTATGCCATGGACCAGCTATAGGGACAAACACACATATGCTCTCCCTCTCTTAGGATGAGGCCTGAGATAGGCGCCTCACTAATGCATCACAATGGGGATCAATTCATACTACCTCTAGGGTGTCTCATCACTAATTCGTCCACACCCTCATGCTAGCACCACTTGCCAATGACTGTCACAAGCATTGTTGCAAAAACATATACATAGTTTAACTAGCTTAAGCCAATACAGGTCATAAGCGCAACACACCTAAACAACATAATCACACATATCCACTTGTAATAGTTACAGTCATTCCATGAAAACAATACAATGATGCAACAGAACAACATGAAGATCTCGATATGACAAAACAATCCCATGTTTCTGAAAAGACATGTACTTCCATACAAATGACCACTAGAATAACCTTCAAAATGATATATGCCCAAAGAGAAAACTAATCTCACGATTAGAAAGTACGTCTCAAAATGATCTCAATGACACTAATTTTACCTAAATTGGACTCTTGGAAGCAAAGTTATGCACATTCAAAGTTTGATTAATAAAATAATATTTAATTATCACCAAAAAGGATTGGAAAGCCCAAAAATGATCACTCCCCAGTAGGCCCCACAAATAGCATATTCTAATCATATGAGTCTCATCAATACCACATATCATATTCTACAAATCCACATCATACCATACATCCCATATATATTAAGAAATAACTCATAACCAAAATCGTACAATTTTGGGAAATATGCAAAATAACATGCCTAAGCTCAAACTTTGAGCTATCAACCCTACATACCCCCATCGCATAATCATTTACACTAATCCAACACAAAAATATAGGGAAAAGGTAAAGACAACCCACCAATTAAAATTGTTGGGGCAAAAAGGCTCAAACAAAGAGAAAATCTTCAAAAATTCGGTAGCACTCCATTTCATTCCCAACAAGTTCTACACCCACGTAGATATGATTGTAGCAATTCCAAATCCAAGTTTAGAACAAGCAAAAAGCATCCACAAGGCTCAGAATCCGAAAAAGAAGACAGCAGAAAGAAAATTGAAAAAAAAAATAGACTCCTATGCATTTTTGTTTTTGTAGAAAAATAAATAGAGTTAAAAAAACAAAAACCCAAGTGTGGTGATGAAAAAAAGGTAGTGGTCTCTTATGGTAAAATAAGAAAATAAAACAAGGGTTTAGGCCACGTTACTTTATGCTTATATTAGCATAAACTAAAAGTACCAACTAAAGTAGCGCATGTCATGTGCTAATGTTACTTTTACTTTTTGCTTTGTTTTTTTTAACTTGAATTATTTATTATTATTTTATGGAACAATTTTCCTAAGGTATTTTTATTTTTCATCTCTACCATTAATACTGTAAACTTTAAACCTATGTAACAAACACACCAAGACTCCAAATCAAAATTTGTTTAAACCTACGAGAGCCTTATCATACGCTCTACACATTCACATGCTAAAACCACACCTGAACATCATGCAACATAGTGCTATAATACAAATGCCTACATACCAAACTCACACATAGAGCATAAAAACATACTGGATAGGTGCTCTTGTACCCTAATCTAACATCCCTACTAGCAACATCACCTGTCTAACACATCACATAGGGCTAGTGTACATAATCATGTTAGTTAAGCATGTAAAGATAGTGTAATTGTAACATAAAAATGAAGGCTCATAACATATAAAATACATTAACTTGTCCCTAAAAACCCATCGATACTCCACATGTAATGTATCACTCATAAGCAAATGACCATACCTACTGTCTCTGGATGGGATGTAACAGTAGACCTCAAAGTAGGGATCAATACATTAACAAGATAATCATTTTAAGAAGAAGCAAGTTTCTGATCAAGCTAAAGTGCATTATCATCACATTTAACTTATAGAAATGGATCCTTCTTAGAGGCAAGAAGGTAACCTCAAGGTGCCTAAGTAGTATGACTACTAGAAATGCTACTATTATCATGAGACTATTAATCATGACACAAATTATTGCAAGCCTTTGAAGAATGATGTTCATGATCTTATAGATAAAGGTAAGATAGCAATGAAAAGTGAACAACCCACTATGCATACGAATAATCAACAATTGGAGGTACTTTAAACTCTCTTGGGAGCTAGAAATACTATTTTAGCTTTCAAGCCAAAATATAAAACTCATAACTCCTCACCTAAGGAGCTTTATGTTATTCACTAATCTAACTATAAGCATCATCAACAGTCTCGACCATAATCTCAAAAGCCTTATGTCATTCACTAGTTTGACTACACCACCACTTCATCGAAGCTAAATCACCCTTCCTCATCTTCTTATCACATCCACATTGTTCCAATTGACCAAAACCCAACTACATCTCATACTATTATTCATCCCCATCATTCTACTTCCATTACTCAACCCATCCATGATTTCTACTCCCATCTTGTTCCATACCATGCTAAATCCCATAATACCTCTTCATCTGCTATATCCCAAACATCTAATCATCCCTTTTCATCACCTCAAGTAAATATCCTTACCCTTAGCAAGTAGACCAACAAGTCACAGATAGAAAAAATTAAGTAAAAAAGTCACTGATGTACCTAAGCAACCTTCTAAAATACTAAAAATAGTTTCTTTCTAGCAACATCAAGAACATGTTTCTTCTAGTAGCTTCCCACCTTCATCTAATCTTATACAACTAATTGTGGTTGCATTTCAACCATAAATGAAGCATGGCTTAAGACTTGAGTTTCCGATGCATTAGTATTAGCTCAACTTTTTCATAAAAGGGGGCTCTGTATTTCAAAAGTGATTGAGGGCTTGTAAGCTAAAGGGAGAGAAAGCTCATGTCCTAATCATGATTTTGGGTTTTTGTTTCAAAAATTTAAGCTTGAAATGTTGGTAAATAAGGCTTCATAATTTAAGCTTGGAGAATGATGTTAAGGGCCCATAGATTGGAGCGATGTATAAGCAGAGAAACAATTTTTAAGTTTTTGTAATGTAGAAGAGCTTATGAAATAGCACCAGACTTGAGTTATCGAGCTCATTTCTACGTGATATATCCACAAAATGGAATATGCTAAGATTCATTAGATAGAACTAAGCCTTAAGAAGACCCTAAGCATATGTTTCTTCTATTTGTGTTCTTGTAAATAATACACACAACTTAGAAGTTGATTTTATCCTGAAGGAGGATTGGCATTAAGACAAACAGCTGAGCACTAAGGAAAATTCTTATTTCAAGAAAAGGCGCTCAAGCTATATCCAAAAAAAGGTTTGTTAAAGTATGTTGGCACATCAACTTGTATGGAAGAAAATTAATTCTACAAAGAGTGTAGAAAAAGGCTCTACCAAATTAGCTCTACTAAGGTAGAAAGGTCATAAGGTTGAAAAATGGCTCTATTCGATAATATGCTTAATGGCTCTACCATGTTAGCTTTAGTTTATGGCAAGAGTTTGTAGAGGCAAAGAAGTGTTTCTGTCAAATCTTCTCTACCATGTTAGCTTGTAAGCGCTAGAGTTGGCTTTTGTTCATAGAGGTAAGAAGGGCAAGTTCTATGAAAACATTCTATGAGCCACATTAGCTTTGTGGATCTTCTTTACCATGTAAACTTACTTAAGCAAAATATTCTTATTATTATTTAATAAATTTTCTCTTTTTATGTTTAATCAAGTCTTTATAACTCTAGATTATTATAAATTTTAAAAAAATTTGTAAAACGAATTCTACAACTAATTCAGTAAATCGAGACGTAAAAAGTTTAATTTAAGGTTTTCATTGTAAAAAAAATTTGGACCGTTTCTCGATTTGTGCGTGTCATCCTTGCGCAGGGGCCATGCTAATCTTCTCTGTATCGTTCCAATTTTATCGGATGTCTCCGAAGAGACGTTTATGTTATCCTTGTCTACTCTTAAATTCACTCCTTGTCAGCCGAGCCTCGTCCGTGTGGGACTACTCCTTTATGTCGGACTGAGAGGGTGTTGATGTCGGATCCTGTTGCACAATGCACACGCGTGGCACGGTATTCGGAATCCTTATTTCCATTCACCTCTCTTATCTCTCTCTACATCTATAAATGGCATCGTTATATAACTTGTATTTTCCATCAAACTCGTTGAATTGATTTGACGTGCTGTTCTTCTTCTGCTGCTGCGTTGCGTGGCGATCCTGACATGGTAGTTTAGCATCATAAAATCGAAGACCGAAGATGAAGATAAAGGGCAACGTCTCAACACCCTCGTCACAAATTGCAAACGATACAATCTCAAACCAAACCAAATGTGTCTGCANCCTCGTCACAAATTGCAAACGATACAATCTCAAACCAAACCAAATGTGTCTGCGACACTGGCACGACTCCTCGTGTTTATCCCGCATTGTCAATCACTTTGAAGTTTGTATAACATAAATAAATATGTATTTGTCTTGCTCATCGAAGCGCGCCCCAGTCAAGTGGGGAGTTGATGCGAGGCATCCCTTTGAAAAAAGGGGTTGATAATTTAAGGCTCTCATATCATAAAGTGGAGGGGATTGCGTGAGGCTGGTTTCACAGAGCAACGATTACCTCCCGCTAAACCATATTATTTTATACACTGTTGCGCCACTTGCCATTTTAATAATTTAGAAGTGCTGTAAAGCTGAAAAGGCACCAGTCAGCCTACAAAATAACTTAGGATCCTTTACACTTCAGCAAAAGATTTGAGGTCATTGCAACTTTTACTTTAATGGGATGATCAAATCCACCGCAAGTAGTTGGAATTCATGGAATAACCCATTTTCCTTTTACAAGATGGATAACTTTGCGAGCACAACTTCCTGACAAAGATGCCATAATACCTTTTATATATGCTATGATTTCTTTGTTGCCACAATCTTTCATGCCTCAACTTGCAATTAAGAAAGCATAATTCTAGTGACAGATCTGTGAAACTCATTTGTTTTGTTTGCAGGATCCCAACTCTCAGGAAGTCATTAGAAATAGGTAAAAGTGGATAGGCAGAAGATTTTGGAGGTTTCAAAGCAGCGATGAACCTAGCCATCATGATGAAGAGGAGCAGCCTTCAAACTATGATAGCGTCCATACTTCTGATCCCTTTCAGTCACTACAGCCAGTGTGAGAGAACCCTGTGGTCAAATTTTGATAACTTTAAGGGATACAGAGGTGTTGGCATAAACTAGAAACTATAAATAGATTTTTTATATAAAATGTTTAATCATATTGGGAATTGCTGGTGGTTTTCGTAACTGTAAAGTAGTCAGGATGCTAGGATGCAAGAAAAAGCTCAGCAAATGTCGAGTGGCGAGAGGAGACTTTTAGCCCACGTTGGCATGCCTGCCTCTTTTACCAGAGCCCTTTATCAAGGAAAGTCAAACCCGTCAATCCTGGTACATGCTTTTCATTTTTCTTTATTTTTTATAAACTTTAATGGGTTATGAGGTTTCAATTTTTTTGCCATGATCAGTACAATATTTGAAACTGAATTTTTGCTTAAGCCTATCAGTTAACATGTTATGATTTTTACTTACAGTAAATAACATCATTTTGGATTGATAGGACAGCATAGTCTTAGAAGTACATTTTTGCTAAATTTTTCTAATCCAGACTTTTGTGTTGGTGAAGTGGAATTTCCAAGCCAACGATCTTATATAATATAGATTTATAATTTTCTCCTTTTAAAAAATATGGTTTCTGTGTTAAATCCTTTAACTCAAAATCCTTGTTTTCCAAAAGGGGAAAATGATAAAAGCACACTTGTCTACATTGCTTACAATTCTTATGCGCCCAGCTATCAGCTTATGGTAAGTATCCTTTCACTGAGAGCTTCGTTATAAAACTTTCCTAACTTTGATCCCAGAACTAATGAAATTTTATGAGAAAACTTTTACATGATCTGAAATTTCGTTTGATACCAAATCTCAGAGGTCCAGCAAGAAATGGAAAAAGGTGCAGAGTTTCTGGTGGAAGGATCCCTAATGCAATTCAAGCCAATCGGTTGCGTTTAATAATGTATAAATTGTTCGCCGTGTACGCTTTGAGCTTTTTATTACGATGATTAATGCATTTAAGTATCAGCTCCGTTTCAATGCCAATAGTGTTTATTTCTGAATTGAAAAGCGATTTCAAAATATCCGTTTAGTTTTATCATTTAAAAAGGGCAACGACTAGAGAGGTTACTCGTTTATTTTGTTACGCTTATTTTGGGACTGCTCGTACCAAGAATCATTGAAGTATTTAGTAATAAAAGTGACGGCCAAACAAGAGGTACTGTGTTTATTTTCCAGTTTTCGTATCTTCCATGATATGGATCTTTACCTTTGGCAACGGTTTGAGCCACATTTATTGAGTTTTATGGTTTTCTTAAAAATGTTTTTTAAAAGGATTTTGAATATTACTTCTTAGTTTAATTTATTGAAATTATATATCTCATCCATGAGCTATGTTTTTCTATTATGAAGATCAGGATGTCTTTGCAGATAATTAAATGGTTTGGCAAAAAGAATTTTAGTGGAGAATATTTTGGCAAGGAATGATCTAAGAATAGAGAAGATAAAAATCCCTGAGGTAGTAGAGAATATCAATGATTCTAAAGCTTTTAATTGTATTTTGCTTCATGATTTCTTTAATCTCAATTAAAAAATAGCACTTCCCAATTTATTTTTGATATGTATTATTTATTTGGTTTGGCAAAATAAGGATTTTACAAAAGTTTGTTTTTTTTTTCATAAGAAAATCATTTGTATAATAAAAAAAACTTTTTTTTCTAGTAATTTTCTAAAAGCAAAAATTCATGCTTCTTCAACAAATTATATTGTTGAGTAGAAGCTATACATAGATTTTCTACTTGTTCAAGTTGTATGTTAGTATGTATTAAAATCATGTCTTTAGGATAATATTTGTTAATGCTAAAGTTTGGCTTGAGAAATCTAGTCATTTAGAATGTTTGGTGTAAAGATGCTACGTGGATAGTTATGTGTATCCATGATTCTTTTGCATGCTCTTTCCTAGAAGGCATGTTAATTGATGAAGTTGTTTAAGCTTAGTTTTTTATGGATCATCATAAAGGAAATAGAGCTAGATAGCACAACAAAATACCTTACTACTAGCATAAATAATTAAATAACAATAGTTAAAGAAAAATGAAAATTAATGCAACTAAGAAAATGGATATATCAAAAAAATAAAATAAATTACATAATGAAAAAGTACATAAAAAGAACGGACACCTATCTCACCTTAATTGGATACCTAAAAATAAAGTTATTAATGTTTAATGTTTATGAAATAAAATAATAATTAATAAAATATTTATATAATAAAATAATATTTTTTTCCAAATGTATAGTGCATGCCAACCAAAAAAATGATCCCTATGATGTTCCAAACAAGATGGCACAAATGAAAATTTCATAAGTAATATATTTTAGTATTTATTAATAAATATATATACATGGCTCAAATACCCAAAATGTATATAAAATATCTATTTTATAAAAATGTGAAAGTTTAAAAAATTATTTTCAAAGTTCATAAGATCCATTTTATACAAAACTAAGCTACATGTCATCCCATATTTCTCTTATAGCATTTGCTTAACTCCTATGGACACTCTACATTAAAATGTAGGAGGAGTTAGAACCCCTCAAATAAGAAAGGTTATTTTATTTCTCTATTTAGTGAGCATATAAGGTTTGGGCCAAAATTCTTAGGATATAGGTTGAACAAAGTTTTCTAATTAAATATTCTAAGTTCAAATATGCTATAAATTTTTTTAAAAATCTAAATAATTTCATTTTAGTTCATGAATCTTCAAAGGATAGGACTTTATTAACCTCACTACCAAAAATATCTTGATAGGTATTTAAATAATATTATTATTAACGTTAGACTAAGATAGTGATTTAAAATTAGTTCTTAATGGTAGAGTCTTAATAATAACCTTAGTACTAATATCCTTAATGACTGTGATGGGATCACATGCTTCACTTTTTTTAAAAAAAAAATTGATATCTTAATATTGTGCTTAATTTTTTAGTGTTCTCTTGCTCCTCATTATTAGAAATGCCTCCCTGATGCATAACCAAAATTTTTTCATTTCATGTGACAAAAATCATCATCATCTTAGTGCCTTCATCCTTTTTAGCATGACCAAATTGCTTGTATTAACCAAAATTAATGATGACATCTATTCAAAATTACACATCCTTATAGCTACAATTTTAGAAATAAGAAAACCCTTTATATTAGTAGCATGTAAGCTTAATTACAAAAAAACCCATGTTAAAAATAGTGAGATTAACAATTAAATATTTTTTAATAATAGTAATTAACACAAGAAACACAAAATGAAATTACTTGGTATATGCTATTTGCAAATGATATTGTATTGATGGATATAGCTCAAGAAAATATTTCTTCTAAAATAAAGAAGCACGGACATGCTTTAGAATTAAAAGGCTTAAAAATTAACAAAACTAATGTAGAATATATAGAATGAAATTTTAATTTTAATAAAAACATAAACAGTGGTAAATAGAAGTGACAATTCAAGGCAAAAAAGTCCCTCACTCCAAATAGTTTCACTATCTAAGATAAATTCTTCAATTAAATGGTGAAATTGATAAAGATATAAGAAATAGAATTGAGGTAGGATGGTCAAAATAGCGATAGGCTAGTGGTATTCTATGTGATAAAATAATATTAATAAAATTAAAAGAGGAATTTTATAAGACAACAATTAGGCTTACTATCTTATATGGTGCTGAATATTAGGTAATATTAGGTAATACAAAAGAGGCATGAATAACAACAAACCAATGTGGCAGAAATGTGAATGCTTCAATGGATGTTAAATGTTACCAAAACAAAAAAACTACATAATATAGATATCAAAGGAAGACTTAGAGTGGCTTCAATTTTAGATAAGCTACAAGAATGGTGACCTTAGAATATTTAGACATGTGCAAAGAAGATCAAGCAATAAGCCTATAAAACAAAGGTTGCTACATCACTGTTCTAGGAAAATCATTGAAAGAAAGACCAAAGAAGACACAGGGAAAAAATAATCAAAGATTATTTGAAGAAACTACAAAAATGTAGAGATTTAGTTGTTCGTAGAGGTGAATGACAAAAAAGAACTCATATAGTTGATCTCATTTTGTTGGAACAAGGCTAGGATGATGATGAAGAGTAATTAAAGGTTTCATGTAATTCATATATATGGAAAAACTAATGGCCTTTTTAAAAATTACCATGTACTATGATTTAATTATCCTCACTTGTAGTCAAGATGGTAACATGGTATTAAAGACTACTAATGAATTTTTATCTATTGTATAAATACAATACAATTACACTTCGACAAGTAAGAAATATCATTTAGTTTGTTACTCTTCACAAGATATAGGTAAAATAAGCATATCCACTTATCTACATAAATGATTATATATACCCCAAAGATATATAACTAGCATGAAACTTTCACAGTACTTTCTTTGAATATAATAGCATGTTAGATTAGCATAAATGGTAAAGAAGCTCCAAATGTCATTATCATATATAATGTCAGTGCTAAATAATCAAATGAAATCATGATTTTTTATGTCTCAAAAACAAATCATATAGGTTTTTTGTTGTTACATTATAACATTGTCTCAAATGGGCAGTCACAACACAAGAAAGAAACAAATGTAACTCATCTTCAAGGGCTTTTGAATTACAAAATCTATAAATGCGCTCTTTTTTAAGGGAGTTAAATCCATCTTCCACTTTCAATTCTAAGATGATGAGAACGTAAGCAAAGCTTGCTAATAAAATTATGATACTTGATTGGAATAGCAATTGAAAGATCATAAGATTATATATATAGTTTATTAGATCTAATATTATGTAAATAAGATTGTCTTTTACCTTTGACATTAGACCATACTTGTGTTAAAATCTTCTATGTGACTAGTTAGCAAATATGTTTAGGATTTTAGCAACCATTGCATCCCATGAAAATACCAACCATGGTCTTGCGAATTCTTAAGAACTACTTTAGAGAATTTTTCTTACCTTGAGATATGCAAGCTATGAATATATGTAATGAATTGGTACAATGCTTCTACTTCTAAAGGTAATAAATCACAATCATATAATAACATTGAGGAAGGAGTTTTTTATCTTCACCTTTAACTCATTGAGAAGAAATTTTTTTTGCACTCTTTCAATATCTTTTCAAAGTTTAGCATTGATTCCAAGTTTTCAAATAAGTTATAAAAGCTACTGTCAATGGTATTTTTATAACAATAATAAAAACTTTAACAAATGCAACTATATTATACTAAACCACAAATTTTTGCATAAGGCTATTAGAGTAAAAATTAAAAATCAAGTTTACTTGCCACTTGGAAATTTGAACAACAAGGTTCATGATTAGAGAGGTGAAAAAGGGAAAAAAATAAAGAAAGAAAATGCCAAGCAAAGCTTTTTAGAGCTTTAAATTAGCTTATGTTTTGCTCAAAGAGTAGGCTTGAAACAGAGAAACAAGTTTGGGACAAAAATTTTGATAATATATATAGATTAATATATACTAAAGAATCTATGATGCATGATTAGTTATCTTTTAGGTTGTTAGTGTTGACTTTTATTTTCTCTTCATTATATGATATTTTAATATAAGCCGAGTGACTAAGTAAATCATAATACTAGTGATAGTATATATTAAATTAATTTAACATACAATAATATTTTCAATCAAATTACATGTTCATTGATTAAAGTAACTTCACCTATATGTGTATGGATAAAAATCCTTATACATGATCCATCTCTCTCTAGATCTCCTTTTGTCTCTATT
>MNCI01023297.1:91995-200984 GCA_015680685.1 Gnetum montanum | reverse complement strand
CCTTATCAATATTCTGGTGGTTGAGGCATTGAGTTAACTTTGGGAGTTTGATTCTGTTTAAGCAGATAGATACATATTTATTTGTGCCTTTTGTTACTTTGGACCTGATCGGACTCTCTTCCTTGGCATGGACACTGTGGCATGTGCAGCTTGAATTTTGGAAGGTCCCAAATTCCCATTAATGTTATTAAACTCGGAAGGATTTCCAAAGCAAAATAGGGGTACAGATCGAACATTTTCCTCTTCATGTGAACTGCATATTTGAACAGATGTAAGCGAGGACACTGACATGCCTAATCTTCCAGGCTTGCATGTTGTTGTTGCTGCATTTTTCTTGCCATGATTTGGGCAAGATTTTTGTTCAATACCAGAAGTAGGTGATTTGGCGATAATCTCTCTGATTCTGAGGGGACACTGACGAAGCCATAGGTGATCGACACGGTCAGCTTCGAATTCTAGAATAACATCAGCACGCTTAATCTAATTTAACACACATTTCATGTCAATTTCCTTGTTATTGAAACTGCTACTGCTAGTTTTGTTCCTAACACTTCTAATCTACACCTCAAAAGGCTTCCAGTACTTGGAATAAACTAGCTTCAAATGTGCATCATTTGAAGCTTTCAGTTTCAATGACAGTGCAACTGCCCCTCATTTATTCTCCCATGTTACCATGTGGTAGCCCCTAAAAGCCTAATATGGGCATCAAGATCATACAATTCAAGATATCTGCCCTCCCTCTTGTTTGGGGATAAACCTGCAGGCAGCATCTTACCATTTGATTGAATGCAATCTTTTCCTCCTCATCTTCGTCTGTATTTCCATTCATCTCTAGGAAAGATGTAGAACTCTTATGATTCCAAAACCGTGATTTTACTTCAAAAGCATCATCAGATTTAGAATCCAACCCATAAGAATCAATACTAGTGTATCCAAATGAGCTTGAACACATCTTTTCTTATTTCTTGTTGAGCGTCTTTCAAAATATCCAACATTAACTTTTCTCCCAGATAACTATCCTTGGAAAAATTTCGTTTTCCATTGACCTCAACTTTTCTCTTTTCAGTGACCTTAGCAGACAAGATGTTTTTGGCAGATGTAAATGAAGACTCACACAGATATTGAAAACTTTCACCAATATCCTGATGGGATAGTTCATAAAACATCTATTCATGACAATCTCTGAACTGTTATTGCAGTCCTTGCCATTATTAGTAATATGGAAAATATTTTTGAACTTTATCTGCACACTCCTCAAGATATTTCCTACCAAACTGAAACATGCCATATGCAGCATCCCATTTGTCGGTGCCCTTTTTATAATTACTCTCAACATTTTGACATGCTATTTCAAAATCATCCCTAAATGATTCCCAAGTTCCATAGTTTTTGCAGAAGATATACTTCTCCCATGGATGATGTAAAAGCAACCAAATCTGAACATTTGAGTGTTTGAAAAGAGTTTGTAGGATCCACGAATTGTTTTTGCTCCAAGTGTTCACTTTTTCCCTTTGGATGATGTAAAAGCAACTAAATCTGAACATCTGACTGTTTGAAAAGAGTTTGTAGGATTCACTAATTGTTTTTGCTCCAAGTGTTCACTTTTTCCCTTTGGTTGCATATTACTTGTAGACAATAAATGAAATTTTCTTTGGAGCCTGCTCCATTAAATGGCCTAAATGTGCTAACATGAACAACTTCAAGTCTCTTCCTTATGGCCCACCATCTCAAGCAATGGTGAATGGTACTTGGAAGAAGTCTACCAATTTTGACAAAACAAACAGAATGATGCCATGATAAAAATTAAGGGAGTCACAGTGTCATCCTTTGTAAAAGCAAGCAATTGCAAAGGCACTGAATATACTAAATGTTGGAAGGACATATGGAACCATGGAAAAGAGGTATAGTGGATTATCTACTATTGATAGAATTTATTTCAAGATTGGAACATATCACATCTTTTACCAAAAAGGCTCAATTAAATTTCCATTTATGCTGCCAAAGGAAACGCTATTCTGATGGGGAAATTCCAAACCAACATAGCTCATATGCTATTTTTGGAGATCCAAAGAAGATTTAAAGAAAAGAAGACAATGTAAACTACTCTGCATTCTACCATTCCTTTGTCTTATTAAAAATTTTTGCAGATAATGACAAACCTTGGGTTACTCCAATGATCTTCATAAGGTCAAAATGCTTGCTATGTTGAGATTTCCAAGCTAGTACCACCTAAGAAAGATTAAGTAGAAAAACTAGCAAACACTAAGGTTGTAGCAGGATCAACACTGGGGATGAATCGTGGTTAACCAAGCCCCGTATACTAGGCCTCGTATACAACCTTAAATTATTATAAAGTTTTAAAACATTTGTAAAAAGAAGTCTAGAACTAATCCGATAAATTGTAAAAAGAATTCTAGAACTAATTCAGTAAATCAAGGGGTAAAAAGTTTAATTTAAGGTTTTCATTGTAAAAAAAATTTGGACCGTTTCTCCGAAGAGACGCTTTTACTGTCGTTGTCCATTCTTAAATTCAGTCGTCGTAAGCCGAGCCTCGTCCGTGTGGGACTACTCCTTTACTGTACTGCGTGCTTCCTTGTTCGAGCCGGCAACTGCAAATATGAGTGTGTTGATGTCGCAAAATGTAGACACGTGGAACGCTATTCGGAATCCTTATTTCCATTCGCCACTCGTCTCCTCTTATTGTTCATCATATGATTGGAACACTCGCTAATAACTTACTTGGCACTTGAGAATCCTAATTATCACAAAGCACAAGAGCATATCATTATATCCACCAATCAAATATAATTTGCATTATTTTAAAGCACAGTTGTTGATTTCTTTTAATCTGATTAATGCGGCGTTTCGATCCCGTGACTTTGATTTTAGCATGGAAAGCGGAAGAAGAAGAAGAATAATAAAGGGCGCCCACAATGAATGAATACACGGTCGGTGGCTCTACAGTGAGTCGTCAATACCATAAACTGGTGTTTATCCCACATTGACAGTCACCTTAAAACGGAACTAACAGAAATTTGTATGTATCTGATTAAATGGCCGAGGCGTGTCCCGGTCAAGGGGGTAGTTGACATAAGGCATCTCCTTGACAAAAGTTGATAAAAGGTTTTGTCCTAAAGGCTTTGGGGTTAGTTTACTGTGTACTGGGAATCTTTTAGTTAATAGAATAGCCAAACTCTTGCAATTTTATTATGTAGTCTTAAAGAACAATCAATGAGTTGTGGATCTGAGTTAGTTATACACGATGTCTTATTTGAGTGGTAATGTACCTGGACACATTCNTATATCCACATTAATTATACCTTGTTTCATGACCAAGAGAACCTAGATGGTGTCAAGTTAGCTTTATAACTCAATAAATTTACTAGCTTCTATATATATATCTATCAATTGGCTGAGATGATTTTTGAAAAAAATGATGTTAACCAAGCCCGACTACTGGACGAGGTAACAAGATAACTAAAACCAGAATCACTCATCCCTCCTCTATTTCTCTACCACTTACCCAATTTAGTTTTAACCTCTTGGTTAAGTTTGCTCTTTGTTTGTTTGTTCATGGTGTTTTTGATTAGGAGTCAAAATTGCATCTAAAACAACAAATCGTTTGATTTCACAACCAAAACTATTAAGAATATTATGTTTTTTTTTTCATTAATGTTATTGCATGTGGGTCCTTTACTTTTGGTTGAATCCAATAGTATGCCAAGAAACATTCCGTTGCATACATTGTAGGAATGTGGATTTGCAAAACTTTTAACTGCAATATTAAAATTATGTATTGCTTGAGCAATTTCTGTACTTGCCTTTTGCAATCTTGGGAAAGATTGAATAGGTTTTGAAGAAGACATTTTCATTGTTGGTGCACTAGCAACATCTGTAGCTTCATTTATTCAATGAAATGAATTTTTCTCTTGTTGACGTTGCCTCTTTCGACGCTCACTCTCACTATAATGTGGTTGTTCTTGATCTTCTTGCAATTGTTGTTCTTCTTCGTGTGTGAATTCTGGAATAGATGTTGCTTGATTAACAGGTACAAATGCATTTTTAATGTCCTGCAAAAAATGTTTCAAAATTTAAACTAAAAATTAAATTAAAGTATGTACCAACTTGAGTGTGGGCAAACACCAACTTGCATTTTTCTTGATTATTTACATTATTAGTATCAATAATGTGGATCATTGTATTGGATGAATTTCCAAGTGATGAAAGAGAATTTGAAGTTGACTAGTCTAAAAAAATATATGCAATGTAAGTATGTAAATAAAATAAGAAGATTTCCCTATGATAAATATTTTTTTTGAAATATTAAAAAATGCATAAATTACATACTCTTGAATTTCGTAGAATTAGTTGTCGTTCTTGTTCATGTCGTTTTGCTTTTCGTTTTAGAAATCATCTTCTCTCCTCTACAGTCATCAATTCTAGATTTTTAGTTTCTATAATCCATGGTCATCCTCTACCTTGGCCATGCCCACGTGCATGCCCACTACTATGACCTCCATAAATTACATTACTTGTTGCAGTAGATGATTGTTGTTGTTGATCTTGAAGGGAGTGTTCTTCGCCTTCTCTATTGGGATTAATAGTAGTAGGATCCATGTTTTTGAAAATGCACAAATTCCAATATTGCACCTGTTAATCTCGTAACACAATGCTTAAGTTCAATATTTATAACTGCATCACACCATAATCGTTATCACCTTAAACGTCGCCATGATCGAAACCGTCACCATTTTTATTAATACTAAATATTCATTATTACCCACTATTTATAATAAAAAATATTCATTATTACTATAATCGTAACCGTCATCATTTATAATAATAATAACTATTCAATATTATCCACCATTTATAATAATAAATATTCATTATTACCCATGTCTTCATGATTACCCACTATTTATAATAAAAAATATTCATTATTATTGTAATCGTAACCATCATCGTTTATAATAATAATAACTATTCAATATTACCCATCATTTATAATAATAGATATTCATCATTATCCACGTCGGGCCTTGCATTTGAGGGAATACAAAGAGACAAATGGGGAGCCTAGGGATTGGGGGGCATCAATCGAATAGAGATTTGACTCCCATGCAGTGACTATTTAGCTTCCCTGCACATGGTGCATGCATGTGAGAGAATACAAAGAGATGAGTGGGGAGCCAAGGGGTGATTTGATCTAACACTTATCCCCTTCTCAAATCTTTCAATTAAGATGAAAATTTTTTAAAATTAGACACTTAATCCAAAGTATTTATGAAAATGAATATCCTAAGGCTCTAGTGTCTTTGAAATAATCTATTTTATTAATATTTTCAATTATTTTAATTTAGATTTTATTTTTAAATATTAAAAATTTTTAAGATTTTATGCATTTCCTATTCCTCAAGATTAAATCATAGATCCAGATACATGAGGAAGACATATGATCATCAAAATTTAGCAAAAATTAATAAAAAACTATTAAAAATCATCAAAAATTATTAAAAATAGTCATGAATTGTTGAATAAAAGGTCATTTAAACTCAAAAATAAATAATAGAAAAATTCTAACAAATTGGAAAAGCAATGAATGAATTCAAGATGATGTCATGTGGGATATGTAAGCATCATGATGGCCCAAGATCGTGACTAACAAGAGTTATTCAAGTGGATTTGCCCCATAATAAACTCCTATCTTTGTTTCCCTTGAATAACCATCAATCAATATGTTTTTAGGCATTGTGGTAGTTAAATGCCAACATGATCATAGGTCAAGAGAACATACACAAATCAATTGTAAATATCCATACCATGTCATCATTGTCCTAAAAATGACAAATGCAATAGACAAGTGAGGTGGTATAGAATAGGAGTTGAAAGATGAATGATATGTGAGTTATCTTACACATGATCATAATGCGTCTTACATGTATCATGTGATTAATATGGTCACCTTACTTGTTTGTCTAGATTCCTCATTTCAATGACATCACATTACATCATCCTTAAGACTACCATCATAGGATCAACTAAAAAGGTAACATAATGGCATTGCTATTTATATTAGATAAAAGGAAAAATAGCATGAAGTAAATTTTAATTAATTAATTAATTAAATTGGTACTTGCATGTTGTCCTTAGATCAATGTTCAGGAGTGCACCTTGAATCATAGGTCACGTGCCTTTCCAACCATATGACAAATGCTAATCCTACTAAAGGAGTACCTTTAGATATGGGTTACATACCCTTACAATTACATGGTAACATTAGTTTCAAGGAATCTACCTTGATAATGGTCTACTTCAAATATATATCACATGTCTTTCTAGTGTTACATCAAAGTTATGTTGAATGTTTTAATTAATTAATCACCCACATTGCTAGAAACCTACCTTCAAACTTGGATCACATACCTTTCTAGTGATGTGGTAAGAAAGTTTGTTTTAGAATTATGTTCCCTTTATTTAGTTATGGTAAGGGATTAGTCCATGTAATTAATCATGTATCATCAATGGATCCTAAGATGGTGTCTTGGGAAATCAATAAATCCCATTTATTACATACCCTATTCCATTCCTTCTTGGTTCTTCATTCTTTTATCTAGGTTATGTAAGCATGGAAGTTTATTAAAAGTTGTTAGCATGTTGAAGACCACAATACCTTCATGATGAGAATCTCTTATTATTGAAGAATAGAAGGATGAATAAAATGGTTTCATTGCATGTTGTAATTATACATTCCCAAGTAGATGACTTACGAAAAATCATTGCAATTGCATGATGTTATATGTATATAATTAATGAAGTATTAATAAGATAGGCTGCATTGATGCATGCCCATCAATGCAACCTCGTCAATGTATCCTATGATGTGTTGATGCAGGCATTGGCTATATAAATGTGCATGCCCTTTGCATTTGTAGCACATGTCAATCGTAACCTAGCCAAACTCTCATAGTTTCTTTTCACAAAAGTTAGAATATTTTTCCTCTGAGTGCCCGTAGTGTGGATTGAAGTAATTGTACAACATTTTATTTGAGTGCATCTGTACTTGGACACATTTGCATGAGCAGCAATAAAATTGAGATTTCTTCTATCCATTGTAGCACTTGGATTAGCATAATTCTACTTTTCAGTAGTTTACTTTACATAAAATTTACTTTCTTATTCTTAAGTAATTAATATTATCATTCATAAGTAATGTGAGTATGACTACTTTGAGGATAATATATTAACGCTTGGTAATCCCAACAGTGGATACTTGGTATACCTAGTAGTATACAATTGGTAACCCAACAACATTAATGTATGTTCAAGATGCGTACGAAAATTGGGAATGGATGTTCTACATTAGGATAGCTAATTAATGAAGTAGTTAATTTAGATATTTAAATATTTAATTATTTATCAAGTAGGAGAAAAATAATAAAAAGCATAAAAATAAATATCTTATGCCTCAATCACACTTAACCATACGCACAAATTAACACAAGTGTGGATTGGGAAGACAATAACTTACAACTACGTAATTCACCATCTAGGAATATTGGTCACTGAGGCAAATAAGTCCACAAAATTTGACTAAATCACACATATGCACTAGTGATTTGTATGATTGAGCATAAGGAATACCCGTTGCTCATCATTAGCATTGTTATTGGGGACTGAGTTTAGCTAGGTGTTAATAAATAGTGAATTTATACAAAGTTATTATAAGGAAAATAGAATGAATTATTCTTCATATAAAATAATGATAATAATATTATATGAAAGAAAACTTTATCAAAATCACTAAAATGACTTCTTCTCACAGGAATGACTCACCACCACATGTTAATGATTCCAATTGATGAGAAGTAAGTAGTTCCTATGCCCAACCATACAAATAACTAGCATTCACTAAGTGATTCAGTCGAATTTAATAGATTTTAGCTTTCTAAGTACATGGGGCCTAGGAGGTGAATCTGACATACATGATCATTGTCTTCTCAGTTTTACTTATGAAGTGTAAGTGTATGATTAAGTGTAACCAAGGCATATGATTTTTATCATTTTATATTTATCATTAAAATTAGCTAAATGCCAGAAAATAAAGTAATTAAATTTTCTATTAATCTAAATACTAACTAATATATTAACTAATCCTAACATAAACATTTGTTTCCATTTACTGTACATATCCTAAACCATGTTGCAACTTTACTGGGTTACCATGCATTAAGTGCTACTGGGATTACCAAACATTAACGTATGCTCGAAATGGTCATACTTATGTGTATTAATTAATTGCTAATTATTTAATTAATTTGATACATTAAAGTAAATTGCTCAAATAAAAAATGCATTAAGTAAACATTAAGCTAATTCCAAATGCTGTAAGGTTTGTGAAGAAAGCTCTTTTTATTGCTGGTTACATTGAGGTGCTTAGGTACATTAGTGTTCAAATAAAGATCCGTACAATTCTCACTTCTAATGTGTGCACCTAGAAAATATTCTAACTGTTAAACAAACAAAATGCAAGAGCTTTACTAGGATACTAAACCATGGATGCCATAAATGCAGCTGGTACACACATTATATAGGCAATAGAAGACATTGCATCAATGTGTCAAGCCTTGTGTCGATGCGATCTCGTCAATGGGATCTCATCAATGCAACCCATGAACGTGACTCATCATACCTCCACGATTGAATGAAAACTCATCCTCCAGTGAACAAAAGGAGGAATAAGTCTTTTACAAAATTTTGGGAAGGTATGGAATTATTAAGTAACTATTTACACAACAAACACTAAGTGCCCAAGTGTACGGATTTACAATCATTACAAAATTGGATGTTCATGATAAAAAAATTAAACACCATGACAAAAATTTACAGCACAACTCCTCTAACTACTTGAAGACAAGGAAGAAGATCAGATGGCCCTAGGTGGTGGAGGTTCTTGAGGTGTTGAAGAACCTTCTCCTACCTCTAATGGATGTGGCTATTATGGTTGAGGCTATGGTTGTGGCTGTCTGGTTGTAGCTATGACTTTTGGTAGAAGAAAAAAAGCATCCAGCAATGCTTTCATCTTCTCCTCCTTACTCTTGGGATCATACATGGTTCACATAGCATCACCAATGTGGATTGGTATGGGAACATCCTAAGGATAGGGCATTGTAGGGAATAGCTCCTTAACATGCACAAACTAGGTAGTGAACTATTTACATTCAATGTTGAATGCCTTGACCACATTCAAATTGACTGTTGGTTTTTTTCATAAGAAATTGAATTACACTATGATCAATGTGGACATAGATCAAATACTCGAGCACATAGTGTTGGAATTTCTCTAGTGCATACACCATGATCATAAGCTCCTTCTCGACTGTGGTGTAATTAAGTTATGTCTCGGTGATACTTTTGCTAGAAAAATCTATATAGTATGATATCTTCTAGTCATCCAATTATGTTAGTATTGCACCAAGTGTATAGTTTGAAGCATTTGTTATGATATAAAAAATGCTTAGATCAATCTAGAGCTCAAAGGATTGGTGTCTCAATCAACTTCGTTTTTAAGGTTTCTAATGCCTTTTCACATGATTCAGTCCACTAAAATGATGCATCCTTCTTGGTTAGCTCTACTAGTGGTTTCACAAATTTTGAAAGATTTTCAATAAATATTCTATAGTACCATGTGTGGCCTAAAAATGATCAAACATATTTGATGGTTTTTAGCCTCTGGGTAATGTTTTGTACGACTCTAATTTCCTAGGATCCACCTCTATTCCTCATTGTGAAATTTTGTATCCTAATATGATCCCATCCTAGACAATAAGATGGTTCTTCAACAAATTAAGCTTTAGGTTTGTCTCTACACATCTTTTTAGTAGCTAAGCTAGATGGTCTAGTGCTTATTTGAAATCTAGCCCATATGTCGAAAAATCATTCATAAATGCTTAACCATCATTGCCTATTTATTTTTGAAAGATACTAAGTACAAGTCTCTAAAAGGTTGTGGGGGCATTGTAGAGACCAAAACACATTTTCTTGTCAACAAACATTTCCCATGGACTAGTAAATGTTACCTTTTCTTGGTCCTTAAGTGCAATGTAAATATGGTTATATCCAATGTACCCATCCAGAAAACTATAGTACTCGTGTCTTGCAATAGTGTCCAGGACTTGGTTAAGAAATGGAGAGGGAAAATGATCCTTGAATGTTACAGAATTCAACAATCAGAAGTCAATGCATACTTTTCACTTAGCTCCCTTCTTTGAAACAATTACGAAAGCTCTAACCCATTCATTATCTGCAATGGGGTAAATGAATCCTGCCTTTAGTAATTTTTCCAATTCTTTCTTGACTACTTCTTTGAGCTTTGGATTTAGCCTTCTCTATAGGTAGCACCATGGTTTCATCACTAGATTTGTTTATATTTGATGTTGATAGATTCAAGGATCAATGCCAGTGATCTCATCATAAGACCAAGCAAATGCTGTTGGCCACTTATTGACCACTTCCAATAACTTCTTCTTTTATTCCTTATCTAGGTTGGCATTAATTATGATTGGCTTCTAATTGTTTAGGAAAGCATATTCTAGTGCTATTCGTAGGACCTTCAATTCTAACGCTTCTAATTTGACTTTGTCTGGAATCTCTAGTTATCCCTATTCTATCTCTTCTTCTTAACAAGCATGTGGATAGGGGTGCCTTCTCCTTAATTGCTCCAACTTGTCAGCTTCTTCTATGCAGGCACTTATAATATGATTTTTCAGTTCCATGTATATGTTTGATTTAATTTCTTCATCTGTAATTAGCCACTAGGTGCCTTCTTATTGAGTGATTGTCACATACAGAAATTTTTGCACACACATCTCTTTAACACATCTACTGCATGTTGTATTATTTTCCTATTTGATTGCTCATATTCTTGGCACACAATTGCACCCATTATCACTATATGTGATACATGAAACTTTGTATCTTTGTATGATTCCAGCTTTGTCTTCCTTGGAGATTTCCAAGGACAAGTCTCTAATACCAAGCTTAACATTTACGATGCTAAGCCAAGCTCTTCCCATTATGATAGGGAACTTACCCTTATTTTTTGTTACATGAATGATCAAAAAATCAATAGGGTAGGACCAACCATTGATAGTAGTGATCACATCATCCACTTGCCCTATTGGAACTGCGATTGACTGGTCTACAAGCTTTAGTCGAATGTTACTTTTCTTTAATGGTGGTAGATTTCAAGCTTGATACATATGTTGTAATATTAGGTTTACCCTTGATCTAGAATCAAGTAGAGCCTTGCATGATTTCTAACTTGCTATTTGAAGGTATACCAAGGGACTTCTTGGATCTGTTCACTTTTGAGAAAGTGCTCCTACCTTGATCTAATGGATGATAGTATGAGTTAGCATGATAGTTGTATTTCCCTTGGACGATGATGGAAGCTTATTATTTTTAGGAGGATTGGATGTGGATGGAGCGAAAGTATATGTATTTTCCATCCTTTGAATCCTTTCTAGACTTTCTTAGAAGAATGGTCATTTCCTGGATTGGAGTTCATGCATGATTGCTTCCTCTTGCATGTTGACTACCTTGGTTATGTTCTTTTGTTGAGGCTATGATGACAATTCTCCCTGCATTGCAAGTGGTGGTATAGGTGGTAAATTGTTAGAAGGTTAACTCAACAAATGAGCTACTTATTGATGCATATATGAATTGGAATCCATCCTTGGAGGCTTAGGTCTATGGTATTTTGGTGGATAGTATTGAGGAGTCTAAACTGTTACATTTTCTAGAGAGATTGGATGCTAGACATAGTATCCATAAGGTTCTGGTTGCCGATATGGGTGCTATTGTCGTGGTGGTGGCATCACCCATGATTAAGGTTACTACCACTATTGATGGTATTACTCTTGTGGCTACAAGTAAGCTCCATTGGGGTACTAGGCTAGTTGGAAGGTCTGTTGGTAGTTACCTTAAGGGTAAGGTAACCATTTGAGCATTTTCTTTTTGATGAATCTTAGATTAAGTGCATAAGTCCCTCTTTCTTGCAAATGTGCCGTTATAGGGTAGCACCCCTTGGGATGTTCATATTGGCATGCTACACATCCTTCTTCATCCTCTAAGCTTATATAAGAACATTCTACCACTAAAGTTGCTTTTCCTTTTCATCCAAAGTCTCTTTTATTCTTTTTCTTCTTTCCTGTGTTGAAGGCTTTCTTAATTCTTTCTTCCACAATTTTCAAAGTTGTTGTGAATTTTTCATCCACCAAATCTAACATATTTTCTATCTTGGCTAATATATTATTAACATATTTTTGAATAGGTAGTGTCTTTTTTGTATCACCTCTTCCAAGGTTTATTCTTCTTGCTGATCACATACATGTACATCCCTTTGTTGGATAGATGGATCTTTATTATACTCTTTGGCTAAGTATCTCTTCTTCAACTTACCCTCTTCCTTTTCCACTTGGTCAATGAGTCTTTAAATTTGATGGATAGTCATTTTAGGTAGTCTGCCTTGGGCATAAACCCTAAGGATTTCCTTAGTTTGATTCCTTAGTCCATTGACAATGTGTATAAGCTACTCCCTTTGGGAAAATCCTTGGCCTGGGCACCTATGTAGAAGTGAATAGTATTTTTCTATTTCTGCATCAAGGGATTCATGGATCCCTTGCTTCCAGCCCTAGATCTACTTCTTAAGATTGGACACCCATGAGTAGGTTTGGTATTTATCATTGAAAAGTTCAAGCATGGTACTTCATCTTATGATTAATTTAGGTTCTAATGATCTGTACCAGCTTTCTACCTCTTTGATGATTGTTTGAGGGAACAACTTAAGTTTATGCTAGTCACTCTCTATATTATGTACGACATAGATATCATGAAATGCTTAAAGGTGATGTTGTGGATCTACGTTATATCCACCTTCAAACTTAAGCATATTGTTCATATCAAGTCACTTGATGCGATTGTCCCTCACATGCCTAGTTGGAATGTAAATAACTTTTCTTATGTTTATCATGCTACGAGTGGCCAACAAGGGTTCATCATGATCATAGGGTTTGCATGCTTAGTTGTAGTGGTGCCCCTTTTGGTACTCATACCTCTCTCTCTCTCTCTCTCTTTATGTCTATCCTTGTTTCTTCATGATTCATGTTCTTCATCTTCCTCATTAGAATTGAGATTGCTATCTTTCCACTTTGGGCTAGTGAAGTGCAAGTGTATGGTTTAGCTCTTAGTGAGATGTATGATTACTAATGTTGTTAGGCTCTTAAGTGCTCCTAGAGTAAACATGATGAAATAATTTCTAAGTATACTTAACTAAGAAAACATAAAATTATCCTAGCCTAATGCGATGGATATTTAGTCTTGGTCTATTGTTCGTGCCTTGGACTTGTGTAGCTATCGTTGGGATTACCAAGTGGTATTGCCACTAAGTGAATCAAGCAATGCCACTGCTAGGTTACTAGATAACTATACTTAACACTTGAAACCAGTTGTATCCATACTTCTTACTAATAACATGTAAAGTAAAGTATTAAGCTAAGAAAATAGTTAAATTTATGCTAAGTAAGCAAATAAAACTAAAGGATGCTACAATGATGAAAAGCAATTCCAATCTTTATTATTACTATGAACTGCATCCAAATACAATTCACTTGAATGAAGACACCAAACAATTGTCAAACATCACACTATGGGCATTCACTCCATTGTTAAGGCTACAAAAACAAACTATAAGAATTCGGCTAAGGGTGGAACAAAAAGCTATTAGATTGTGCACCTAAGTGTTGGTGTTTATAGGCTTGCATGCATTGCAAGACATCACATCAATGATGATGTAGCATGTACCACAACTTCATATCTACGACATCATTATTATGATATCATATTACAACAAAAATTAATTTTGTTATGTTGGTAGGATGAACATTGAACCCCTAGGTGAGGATTCTTATCCTCAATGAATTAACATGATTATAACAAGTAACATTCTTATAACATTGAAGTCGCATAGCAGAAGTATGATGGACCCATAACCCATAGGTTTGATGTTCAAAACCTAGCTTTGATAATTTTGTCCAATAAATCATATGGGTTTTTGGATATAATAAAGTTTCATTTCATTTCATATGTTTTAATAACTATATAATAAGGTATTGAAACTTAATTATTATTATTTTGTGTGGGATGTTGGAATCTAAAAATAATTTGAGTATAGGTACATGCTAAGACATATAACCAACATAATGGTTTTAAAGATTTAAAGAGCAATGAATCAATATAATCATTTCTTTAAACTGAAAAGCATAAATCTAAATTCTATTTAATACCTTAGCCTTAATATAAGTTTCCTTGTATATTGAATCAACAGGATTAAAGCAAGTAATATGTTATAACCAAGTGAGCTATCTTTCATCAACTATGTAATGGGATGTTAGAACTTGAAAGAATTGAAGGGTGTTGGAACCTCCAAAGAATTGTAATATAGTTCAAGTAAAACTTTATAACTTAGCTTTGCCCACTAGAATTGAACCATGACTTGGAGCTTTCAAATTAGGAGTCTTACCACTAGGCTAACTCCAAATAATTGAAACATAAGTACATCATAAAACATATATTCGACATAATATATTAGAAGATTTATAAAGCAATATAATTTGAAGTAGAAGCCTCTTGCCTATGAAGACAATAGGAAAACCACTTGAGCCATCTATGTAATCAACTAATATGATTAACAATTAAGATATTGAACCTATGACTTGCAAACCTAAGTCATATGCTCTAACCAAGTTGTTTTCTTACAAGTGAAGGGATGGAATATGTGGTGCGTGTTGGAACCTAAAATGATTAAAGCATAGATACACCCCAAGATATAAAGTCCACATAGAACTTTATAACTTAACATTGCCTACTAGATGTAAACCCATGACTTAGAATTTCTAATTCAAGAGTCTTACTACTAAGCTAACATCTCATTGTTAAAGGAATGAAATATGTGATTTGCAAACTATAAACCCTATGTGTTAACCTATAACTTATGAATCAAAAATCACATATTCTAAGCAAGTAAGGTATACCTTATTGAACATATATTGAACTAAGGTAAACATAAATTTTGGGATGGTTGCTCAAATAAATTTTAAAGTTTGTGCTTGTAGCAAGATAATCAAGGAGTTGACCTCCCATTCCAATATAAAGGTGAAATCGGACTACTTGGTGTAGGTGCTTTTTCTAGGCTTATGGTTGCATGTTGCAATGTGAACATGAGTTCGAGTGTTTGGTAGGAAGGATTCCTTCCAAGGTATTTTTTGCCTTTTATGGTAAATATTATATAAATATATAAATAAGATAAACTGATCAAATTTGCATATTTTTAGACATCTTGTAAATAGCTTCATGTTTTAGAACTTGTTCTAAAATGCGTTTTTGTATTCTTGATGTTTTCACATTCCCATCTCTCTTAATGCATAGAAATGAAGCTTTATTACATCCAAAGACTCATAGGATCTATTGAAAAACTATTACATTTTCAAGAAAAATAATGATAGACTATACAAATTGATAGAGTACAAATGAGGGCATCAAAAATAAATCATACAAGCTTTTTGTTGTAACACTATAACGCTATCTCAAGTAGGTAGTCATAACGCATGTAACTCATCTCCAAGAGTTCCTAGATTTGTGCAACCTACAAATGCACTCTTCTCCAAAGAGTTGAATCCATCTTCCACTTTCAATTCTAAGATGATGAGAACTTAAGTAATTCTTGCTAATAGCATTTCGATACTTGATGAGAATAGTAGTTGAAAGATAGTAAGCTACTACATTTAGTTTATTAGATCTAATGTGGTGTAAATAAAATTACTTCTTACCTTTCACATTAGCTTCCATTTGTAGTAAAACCTTTCACTTGACTAGTTGGTGAACATGTTTAGGATTTTGTTGCATGTCCTTTAAAGAGATATTTCATTTTCTCAACCATTGCATTCTCTGAAAATACCAATCACAGTCTCATGAATCCTCAAGAACTACTTTAAAGAATTTGTCTTGCCTTGAGATATGCAAGTTATGAGTGTTTGTAATGAATTAGCATAAGTTAATAAATCACATTCATATAATAACATTGTGTAAGGTATTTGCATATATATTTTTAACTCATTCAGAAGAAATTTTGTTTTGCAATCTTTCAATGTCTTTCCAAAGTTTAGTACTAAGTCTAGGTTCCCAAATAACACATTTATACAATACAGTAGAATGAATGATAGTTTGAAAAATTTATTTTTTAATCTTCCAAGCCTGGAAGCCAAAATCCTTGTTTTTGGTTTTGAAAGCATACAGAGCCTTAAAACCTCCTACTATTTTTTCTTTGATGCACTTCCCCTAAATGGAATTGTTCATATAACTAAGACCCAAATATTTAAAAGAATCTACTATTTGCACATTGGTACCTTCAAAATGGAAGTTATAAAAATAATTTCTTGTACCTTAATTCATTAATTTGGTTTTATCTACATTTACTTGAAGACTAGATAAATGACAATAATTTTTTAAAATTTGCAATATATTTTATATACCTTTTAATGTAGTAGAAATCACAATAGCATCATTTACATATAAAAGAAGATTCACTACTTAGGATCTAATGTTGATAGTATGACTATCTTGCCTGTTGTGCAACTATTCTTATATTTCATTGATAATATTATTTAGTTTTGTGGATAAGCTTTCCATAGAGTGCTATGGATAGAATATCAGTTAGTGTTACCTATCTAGGATTGATCGAGGACTTATAGTTGATCTCTTCACTAAAATTATAGTAATATGTATAGGTTGTGGTTTACAAGACTTGTAACTTGTAAGTCATACTATCCCTTTAGTTTTTATGGTAGAAAAATGATGAATCATCAGTTGGCTAGGATATAAAAAAAGTTAATTTTTGGTTAGTTTCAACATCTTAGCCCCATTATCTTGGCCCTATTAACTAGGCCCCATCAATGTGGTATGTTGTGTCAACTAGGCCTCATTGACTATGCCTTGTTGACATAGACCTGTCAATGTAGTATCTATTTTTGCCTATAAATATGCGTGCTCCTAATGTGTATTGGCATTTTGATGTGTATTGGCATTCTTTGGTCAATAGAGTAGCCAACATCTTGCAGTTTTATTTTGTAACCTTAGAGAACAGTTAGTGACTGCCCGCAGTGTGGATCTGAGTCAGTTGCATGGCATCTTATTCGATTGGCATTGTACCTAGACACATTCCATGAATGATAATAAGATCAAGATTGATTCTTATTCATTGTAGCATTTTGACTTAGATTAAATTTACTTTCTATGCAATTTATGTTTCATGTACTTAGTTAATATTTATGTTTCTATGCATGTTAATGAATTGGCGGAATGAGTATGAGCAGTTTTGAGCATAAATACATATTCTCTTGGTAATCCTAGTAGAATTATTGCTTGGTTTACCTAGTAGCATAGCACTTGGTGATGAGTTTTGGTTTGTCGCATCAACAAGGCCTCGTTGATGCAGTCTATTACATCGATGAGGCCTCATCGACGTAATCAATTGCGTTGACGTGCTCCCATTGGCACATGGATCTATCCTGGTCTATAAATACGAGTCACCAGTTGCATTTATGACATCAATTCTCATAGCAATAGCAAAGCTATTATAGTTTTTCTATTTGAAAGTTAGAATATTTTTCCCAAGTGCCTATAGTAGGAGTCATTGAGTGCATGGATCTTTATTTGAGCATTGTTGTACCTAAGCATGATAATGTGTGCTGCAATAAAGATGGGCTTTCTGATAAACCTTGCAACATTCTGGATAGGTTAAATATTTTATTTATGCATTTAATGTTTTTAATTACTTATTTAGTGTTTTCAATTAATTAAGCTAATTAAGAGTAAGATAAGCTAGATACATTAAATACATAAGTATGATTGCTTCGAGCGTAACATGTATTCGCTTGGTAATCCCAACAGCGTTATTGCTTGGTACATCCAGTAGCATAGCACTTGGTAACCCAACAATGGATATGTGGGTTCAGGATGTGTACAAAAAGTGGGATTGGATACTTATGTTAGGATTAGCTAGAGGCTAGTAGGTTAGTTACATTGAATTAGCCATTAAATTACCTTGTCTTTATCTCTATTCAAGCACCAAGACTATAAAACATAAAACTATACAAATTGTATGCCTCAATTACACTTAACCATGCCATGTGCTTCACAAGTGTAATTAGGAAGACAACAAATGACCTTAGGGCAAGGTTCACTACCTAGAAGACTAGTGCATTGGAAACTATAAAGTCCATGGAATTCGATCAAATCTTATGTGAACGCTCTGTGATTCGTATGGTTGGGCGTAGGGGTACCTTGCACTCTTCATTGGCATTGTTGCTAGGAACTTTGTTTGTTGAAATGTGTGCTATTTAGGTTTGGTGAATACATTAATATCGTTGTATGAACCTCAAGGTCAATATCATTCCCGATATACATAGAATTATAAAAGCAAACTGATGTTTTATTTCATATTGCAAACTGTGTTCTTATTCTCACAAGCATGAAGATGTTAAATCACCAGTCCTAGAGGAGTGTAAAGTGGTATATATTGACCCAAATGAGTATGTACCTGACTTCACCTTCATCCTACATCAGGATGAACAGTTACGATGGTGCGATATGGAGGGTAACATCGTCTTGCCCCTCGATCAATTTGTACTTAGGATGATATTTAAAACTCTTAAGAAGTTGGGTATTCTAGATCTTCACAAGGAATATTTTGTGAATGGTTATGACACTTGAGACTACCATCCCACTAAAACACAATGCAAGTAAAATTGACATTAGGAGAAGCACCATGAGGCAATGAAGGAAAAACATTTCACTAATCACTTATTCCTACTAGATCAAGATGACAATAAGGATCCTCCCTTTAAAGGTTCTCAACATGAAGATTCTCCACCCCCTATTATTGGTAATGAGGGTGTGACCTTGAACCCATGGTCAACTATTCATAAAATATGTTTGGAAATAGGTGACAGTCAAGGTAGGGACTTAGGTAAACATCACAATAGCAAGGGATCTAAGGATGGTGGTCGTGATGAGCAAAATCATGGTGGTGGATATCATATTGGTAGTGGTGATGGTAGTCCACCTTCCTCTCCATCCTCTTCATCCAATTCCAAACATTCCTCTTCATTTGACGATTCTCATAGAAGTCTCCATTGAGATAATCTTGATGAGGGTGATCAACAAGATAACAATGAATATCAAGGCCATTAAGAACGTAGAGTTGGCAGGAACCATCATTGACATAATTGACACAATCATGATGAGGAACCTCTGTTGGTGACTAGAAGTATGCTTAACATCATAGAGGTAGTTAGAATTCCAACCAGGCATATGAAAGATAGTTGGATCAAGTGCTTAGACACGAATAATATCCCAAGCTTTGAACGGGGATACAAATATGATCCATAGACATATTTACAAGCTTTTCATGATGCCTGTGCCTTACATAACATAGAAAATAAATGGTAGAAACCTAATCTCTTTTTTAGGACACTCATTAAGGAAGCTAAAAGCTAGTACTAATCCTTGGAGCCAAAATCTATCTACAGATGGAGTACCATGTTGGAGCTATTCAACGAAAAATATCAAACGTACTCCAGAGTGTTTAATTTAAGGAAGCAGATCTAAGGATGGAAACAAGGAATACATGAACCCTTGGATTTCACTATGGGCAGATATTATTCACTCTTACATCGATGCCCTGGCCATGGTTATTCTTGGAGGGAACAACTTGGCTGCATCATAGATGGGCTCAGAGTAGAAACTAGAAGAACTCTTGGGGTGTATGCCCAAGGGAGACTATTTGAACTAAGAGCTCATCAAATACAAAGGCTAATAGAGAGATAGCAAAAGAAGAAGGTGAGTTGCGAAAAAGGGAAAGTATGGAAGATTATAATAGGGACCCTTCCATCAGGAAATGGGAGGTCCAATTTTGTGATTAGGAGGAGTCACCACTCAATGAAGTGGTGGATAGAAAAATATTACCCATCCAAAAATTTATTTATAATATTTTAGCAAACGGTTGATAAATTATGGGACTCTTTGGATGAAAAATTTGAAACTGCTATGAAGATTACTGAAGAATGCAAAGAGTAAAATAGTCTGAAGATGATGCTGGTTGTGACGTTTGTCAATAAAAATATCTAAAGGGATGTTTCCTTGTGGTATCACACTTACAAGAGTTTAGGGTGTATGCACTGAATCCTTAACTAGCACATAGGCAAGAACCTATATGATTACCTTATCCTCAGGGCAATCCAAGACAATTCCATCAACAACAACAAGCTTACTATCCAAGTGGAGATCCACCACAACCATATGAATAATACCAGTGGTGGCACCAACCACAATCATGGGGAATGCCACCACCAAGGTAGTAGTATCCTTATAAGCAACCAAATCCATACATGTACTATGTTTAGCGACGAGTCTCTCCAAAAAGTTCTGTAAGTCATGTCTCATTTCAACATCACTATTACCCTCCAAAGTACCACTAAACATAGTCATCCTCCACTTGGGGGAAGAACCCATATCCATACCATCCTCCACATCTATTTACACATGTCCCTCTACCATCTACCCAGTTACCTCCTACTCTATCCATGCAAGGTGAAATCCCTCCATAGCCATAGCAACGAAATGCCACAAGGGTTGTACATTCACATATAGCCTTCTAGCCATGTGGTTTAGACAATTAATCTAGAAAATGACCTTTTTTTTATCCAATAGTCCTCCTAAACCCTCACAATCTCATGTGGCTAAACACCCTACATCTCCAACACCCTTATCCTCTACATCCAACACTGTCGAGTGCCCTTCAAACCAAATGTTGTGTGGGATCCACACTATGGTGCTAACTTATGCTATTTCTAATTAGATCAAGGTTGGCCATCTTCCCATGAAATGATCTAACCTAGGAAGTCCACTCATTTACTTGCAAGGCTCTTCTTGATTCTGGTTCCAGTGTCAACCTCATCTCCCATGACATGTACAAAGCTTGGAACCTACCACCTCTCAAGAAGAGCAACATTCATTTGGAATTAGAAGACTAGTCAATTACTATTGCGCTGGGGTTAGTAGAGGACATTGTGATCATAGTTTGTGGGTGGTCCTATCCCGCCTATTTTCTAATGATCAAAATTGAGAATTGCAAAGGTGACTTCCTCATCATTATGGGAAGAGCTTGGTTAGGCATGGTCAATGCACGAATGGGCATAAGAGACCTCTAATTGGAAAGCTCCAGGGAAAATGAATTTGGACAATTAGGGAAGAAGCATATTCCATGCATCGTGTATAGTGATATGAGTGCAATGGTGTGTAAAAGATTTGGTCCATCAAAAGTACAAACATTGAAGCATACAATTAGTGTGCACAAAAAATAGATATTCAATGGTGTCTATATGTAGCAACCACAAAATAGGAGGGCACCCAATGGCTGATAGATGACTTAGAAAGCAACATGTTATTCATGAAACCAATTGGAAGCCTAACATGTGCTTATGTTGAAGGCATGGATGAACTTGAATAAGTTCATCACAAACTCTTTAATGATGAAAATGATGATACCTATTGGGGAGAGTTGGAAATCTCTGATAACTTTAAGAAAGAGCCCTTAGAGTTGAAATCTCTACCAACCAGCATGGAGTATGCATTCTTAAACAATGGTAAGTTGGTCATAATCAATGCCAAACTTGCTCCTAAATAAAAAGAAAGGTTGTTAGATGTGGTTAACAAATTGAAAACAGCCTTTGCTTGGTCCTATCTCAAGCAGACTGGAATTGATTCATGGATATGCTAGCATCACATCTACACCAACCTAGCCATGAAGCTAAGAAGGTAGTAGCAGAGACAATTGAATCCCAAATTGAAGTAGATCATCAAGGAGGAAATAGAGCAACTCCTCAAGGCAAGGTTTATCTATCCCATCATAGATAGTGAGAAGATTAGCCCACTTGTAATCATGCTAAAGAAAGGTGACAAATGGTGAGTTTGCATCAACTTCAGGCTATTGAACATGATAACATTTAAAGATCATTTTTGATTAGCGTTTGTGAAACAAGTGATGGACACTATCTATGGGTGTTGCTATTATAGCTTCTTGGATGGTTATAGTGGTTATAACCAAATCTAAATTACACCAAAAGATCAAGTCAAGACAACATTCACAAGTCCATGGGGGACTTTTGCATATTTTAAGATGCCATGTGATCTGTGTAATGCCCCTGCAACATTTCAATGCCTTGTCCTTAGCATCTTCTAGCAATAGATTAGTAGTGGTGTAGATGTCTTCATGGATGACTTCTCGACCTATGGAGCTGCATTTGAGCAAGCCTTGGACTACCTTAAGTAAGTATTGAAAAGATGTGTGGAAACAAATCTGTGACACAACTGACAAAAGAGCCACCTCATGGTCTAAGAAGGCATTGTACTAAGGCATAGAATCACTCAAAAAGGGATTGAGGTAGACCCTAATAAAATAAGGGTCATCCAAGCAATAACCCATTGGCTACTACTGATGATTCATAGAGAATTTCTCTAAGATCATAAAACTATTGGTAGAGCTTACAAAGAAAGATGCACCTTTCATCTAGACTAGGGAATGTGAACAAGCATTCCAAAAGTTAAAGGATAAACTTATAGAAACACCAATTCTATGGGCACTAGACTATTCCAAACCATTCAACATCATGGTAAATGCATCTAACTATGCCTTGGAAGTTGTGCTCACATAGTTGGATGATAAGAAACTCCCATACTACATCCACTACGCTAGCTGAAGCATTATCAAGGCACAATTAAATTACACCATCATGGAGAAGGAACTAATGGCAATGGTGTATGTTCTTGAAACGTTTGGGAAATATGTGCTTGGCTACAAAGTATTTATGCACACAAATCATAATGCAATTTGCTTCCTCATGAACAAGCCATTAGTGAACCCTTGTATCATATAGTGGCTCATGATCTTGCAAGAATTTGATCTCACAATGGTAAATTAAAAGGGACCAAGAATTTGCTCACTAACCACCTCTCTCACTTAAGATGGGATAATAAAGAGGAGGAGAGCCCACTCTCGAATTAGTTTCCAAATGAACTTCTCTTTATAGGAGCAATAAAAGAACAAATGTCCACAGAAACAACATGGTACAATGGCATCCTCGCCTATCGTCTTACTTAGGAGATGCCACAAGATCTTGACCTCAGAAAGAAGCAAAAATTTCTTCATTGGGCCAAATACTTCATAGAAATCAATGGACGCCTCTACAAGGTGTGTGCCAATGGACTAATTCATTGGTGTTTCCCTGATGAAGATCAACTATGTGTTCTCTAAGATGTTCACGAAGGGCCTTATAGAGGCCACTATGTAGGGAGATGCATGATCATAAAAATCCTGATGGCAAGATACTATTGGCCTACAATCTTTAGGGATGCCCACCAGTTTATCCAATTTTGTGAATGTTGTCAACGAGATGGTGGGATGACCACTCGAATGGAAGGTCCTCAATATTGTGTTCAACCACTAGAGCCTTTTGACATATGGGGCATTGACTTCATGGGTCCCATCACACCCATGTCTAATGGAAAGGCATATATCATTGTAGTAGCTGACTACTACATAAAATGAGTAGAAGTAGTAGTTGTTACTAATTATACATCATTCACTATTGTTAGATTTATACAAAAAAATGTTGTAAATAGGATTGGCATGCCACATGCACTAATTTATGATAATGGAACTCATTTCATAGGTTCCACTTTTAGAAAGTTGATGCAATGCTTGGGGGTTGAACATAAATTAACAACATCCTATTACCTCCAAGCCAACGGTCAAGCAGAGGTAACTAACTAGGAGATCACAAAATTCTTAACAAGAACCATAAGCAAATATAGGAGAGATTAGAGCACCAAACTCAATGATGTCCTTTGGGCCTATTGCTCAACATGGAAACTCCCTATTAGCTACTCTTCCTACAAGTTAGTGTATGGAAAACTTCCAACCCTCTTGATCTAGTTCGAGCTCTGTACACTCTCAACAACATGTGATCTGGATCTTGACCTTAGTCTAGCATAGAAAGAAAGATTGATCAACTTGAATGTGCTAGATGAAAATAAATTGGTGGTCCTATGTTTGAATGAGGTGCACAAGGCATTCACAAGTAGAATCATGACCTCAAAATATGGAAAGTAACATTTCAACTAGGTGATAAGATTTTGTATTGGAATCCTATTCATGTACCCTAGAAGACAAATTCCAAATGTTGTGGGAGGAACCTTATATAATTGATCAAACCTTTTCCTCTAGGGCCATGTTAATTTACAAGCTTGAAAGCCCAAATAAAAAGTAGCTGGTCAACATCCAATAAGTAAAACATTTCTTAGAACCAAGATAAGCCGGTGCAACTACCATCTTGATGGATGGACAACCACGTTCCATTTTTTAGATCTCCTCCTTCCAACTTAGTCATGGGGGAGATGGCCATCTATGCTAATGATCCATATGACTTCTTAGTTTTTCTACTTTTTTTCCACATTTTTGATTTTACAAGTTATTTATTTTACAAATTTTTGATTTTCAAAATTTTCCCAAATTTGCACCATCGATAGTACCTTTGAAGTTTTCTTGATTATTTTACACTTTCTTATATATTTTACTTTATTTTTTTTGTTTAAGTGTGACTTTTTGTTATTTTTACTAATAAAAGTGCTTTATTGCCATAGGACATAGTGCCACTGTTGCTGTTTACTAATGATTATGATGACTGAAAACATCGGTGGTTAGAACACGTAGAGGTTAGTGGGCATACAACCTAATCCTAAGTCCATGTGAGGGTCATGTTGAAAATGGAAACAAAGTGCCCTAAAGGATTTTGTTGATTAAATAGGAACTCACAAGGTGTTATGACAAATATGTGTGAGAGGGTGTTTATACGATGTTACTAGTGGACACCGAGACTAGCTAAGCCAGAGCGTAGCAAGGTGTCCTAGCCCAAAAACAATGGTGTAAGCATGCAAATGCATGTGAAACAATGAGAAAATGCAAATTCTATGCCAAATGAAAAAGAGAAAGTACTTGAAAATGCAATAGAATAGAAAAATGAAAGTGCACTACCCTAAATAGGGGAGTGTAGCAATTATAGGAAAAGAGATGAGAATGGTACGTAGTATACAGATGGACATAGTAACAACATAATAGTGTAGTGACAATATCTAGGATGCTCAGGCTTGGAATTGATGTCTATCATGGGAACTGAACCTGCCAGGCTAGTTATTACTGGGCTCTACTGGAACAGTGATGGACTACATGCTGGATGGTGTACACCAGTTGTTTGACAAGGTCTTAGAATGCACCAAAGTGCTAAGTGTGCTCAAGTGCAAGAGTGCTAAGAATGCTCAAAATGCCAAAATTCCAAATGCTCTTTGATTTACCAACCCCTAGAATGTTGAATGCATGGGTATTTATAGTGCTAGGGTTAGCATGAAATGTCGATCGGCCACCACATGGCATGAGGGTAGATGGGGCTACGCTAGACCTTGCTACACTCCCATGGGAGTAGCAAAGTGTTACACTCTATATTACTGCAGTGGATCCCTAGATATGGTTGAACTGTGACTATACTACCAAGATTGCATGTGTTAGAATTTGAATGAGCATAATGTACTTGCAAACAGTGCATAAAATAGTGAAACTTGGAGGCTACGCTTTGGGACTACGTCTTCCCTTCTTTTGAGTAGGGTTAAGCATAGGTACAATTTGGGGGACTAATGGGGTTGAAAAAGAGATACAAATTGTTGATTTTGCTTGTTGGAGGAATGTTGGAGTTGAAATGAAAGCTGATGTTAAGTTCTAGAGAATCTTGGAGGTTGTCGAAGGCTTTTCTTCAATGTTACACTAGCTATGCTCTAGAGTGTAGCATAACACTTAGTCAAATTTTGCAAAATTTGAATGTCCAACACTAGTTATGCTAGCTACACTTTGGAGTGTAGCAAGGCATAGCAGGGATACTTAGAAAAATTTGACAAAATTTGCAATTTTCCTTCATGCTACATTGGCTATGCTCTGGGGTGTATTAGGAGAGGTAGCCTTAGGAGTTAGAAAATTTGGTAATTGTCTCTTTCATGCTGAGCTAGCTTGATAGCTTCTTATCCAACACTTAGGAAAAACTAGCTACTAAAAAGTGTGCTACGCTAGCTACACTCTAGAGCATAGCAGGTAGAGTGAGAGCATAGTAGAACACTTAGAAAAATTTTCATGCAATTATTTTCGACACTTAGAAAATCTGGAAAAATAGGCCTTGATGCATGCTACGCTAGCTATGTTGGTGAGTGTAGCACCAACACTTAGAAAAATTTGCCAAATTTTGACACTTTGATAAATTTGCAGTTGAAGTGCTGAGGCCTGAAATTGGTGGTGTTTCATTGTCTCCCCTTTGTTGATGTCTAGAGAAGTGGCCCAAGAGATGTCAACAAATAATATGAAACACCATAGGAAACACAACACCAACATTGCTCATTGGTGCCCAATTAGATAATGCTTCACCATGCTTGAGAGTGCTAAGGGAATAAAGTATGGCAGGGAGTAGCTTAAGGAGATGGACTAAGGGATAGCAAGTGAGAAGAATGCTCATTATGCATGTAGCTACAAGATGCGACACCATGATGTCTTGTCACCAAATTGTGATCCCTCAATGAGTGTTTGTGAGGGAGTCAACATACGGTGATGGCATGCCCCTGAAATTTTGACCTTTCATTAGAGTGCTTGTGAGATGATTGATCCATGGTTGGATCGGCTGTGAAATGGCAGCTTTTCCATTTTTTTCTTGGGCACTTGTTTCGTCCCATCTTTTGTTTTTTTTCTCTTTTCTTTCTTTTTTTTCCTTTTTGGTTTTTTTAAACTAGAAGATGTTTGTTGCTAGATAGACTACGTGCTGCCCAACAAAATTCTCTTAGAGGCAACTGCGTTGCATATGTAGGAAAAGTGTTTCCTTTCTAGGATGAGTTGTGTTACATTTTCTTGGGCTTTGACCAGCCCTCAAAGGCTCCCCATGGTTCAAGTTGTGTTATGTTTATCATGGGTTCTATGGTTGACTAAAAGAAGGATGTCATGTGCATTAGGGAAGCTTGTAGGGAATGCAGGAAAATGTAAGGTAAAGTGGTAAATGCAAATAGGCTATAGTAGGGTAGTAGGGATGTGCACTCTTGAGTAGCTTGATGAGTCAAAGTAGATACATTAGAGTAGTGTGATGACTTATCACCATGGTGAAACACATCTCTGAACAACCATGATCGAGGCTTCATCTTGCAAATGCAACACAGAGAGAACAAGAAAAATAACCACATCATGTGAGATGAGAATGAACTCCTATTTGTGAGGGCTTTGCAAGGGCTGCAAGTGTTGCATTAGTTGTAGGTGCATGTAATGTCTAAAGTAGGAAGGCCAATGTGGGCATTGGTGGTAGTAGGCTATAAAAGCTCAAGTAGCCACACCAAAAGTGAGCACAAAAATGGCAAAAGATGTTGGAAATGCAGGTGCTTAGGACTTCTCACAAAGGACAAGAGCTAGGAAACATAGTTGGTTGGCAAGGAGCTAACCTGTTGGATGATCATGCAAGCCTAGGCAATGGTGAGGGCTAGAGGATGGTAGTGCTATGGTTGGGCCATAGTACTGTTGGTACTCTAGTGAGTGATGTTGAAAGTGAGAGCTCAGACCGAGATGACTGGTGACGGTGGCGATAGCTACAGAAGGTCCAGAAGATGCTGAGGGTGGTGACACTACAAATGTTCTAGAGGTCTTTTTATTGACAACAAGAACTTCATTCTGGAACTACAACATCCCATCCCATCCTACCCAAGAGGTGTGGGTAGGTGATAGAGGGTTAGGAGTATTCACACTTACTTGTTTGCAGAACTATGTGTGTTGAACTACAAAACTAGTTTTAGGTTTTGGTAGACGACATGCTATGCTAGTTTAAGGTCCTAGCAGATTGTGAACCTAGTTTAAGGTCCTGGTAGACCATGATGTGCTAGTTTATAGTTCTAGTAGATAATTGTGTGCTAGTTTAATGTTGTAGCAGATGGTGGATTACCAGTTTAAGGTCATAATAGACCATGCTGTGGGTGCTAGTTTAATGTCATAGCCCAAGGACATTCTATGCTAGTTTAACATCATAGCAGATGTTTTGTGCCATTTTAATGTCATAGTAGACATTTTCTCACCTTGCTATGTCAATGCTATATGTTATGTGTAATAGCGCTTGAGGTACGAATGGTTGATCGGGTTGGCAAAGTCATTGCCATCTAGATCAGCAAGCTTGAATGCTCCATTATCATAAGCCTTTATGACCAAGAAAGGCCCTTTCTAGTTGGCTGAGAATTTGTTCATGGGTTCATGAGCGACCTTGAGGACTAGGTTTTCTTTCTTGATCAGGTGTTGATGCTAATTGTGATGGTGCTTTTGCCATTGATTTTATTTATACCACTCAATGTGATCAAGTATTTGCATGTGCTCATCCTCTATAGAGTTGAGGTCAATGGTTCTCAACTCATTATTTTGAACCTCATTAATGAAACTCAAGAGGATCATATGGAGTGATGGGACCTATAATTCAATAGGTAACATTGCTTTAGATCCATGCATAAAGCTATATCGCATCTTACCAGTTGTTGTTTTGCACGTTGTGTAGTGGGCCAATAGCGTGTAGACCAGCTGTTCATGCCATCATTGTCTACCGTTACTAAGCATATTCTTTTAAAGGTTGATGATGAATTTGTTTGTAGCCTCTGCTTGGCCATTTTCCTATGGATAGTATGGTGATGAAAATGAATGTTTGATGCCAAGGTGCTCGTAGAAGGCTTTGGTTTCTGCACTACTAAATTATGGCTCGTTGTCCATGAATAGAGTCATGGGTAGACCAAATTGAGTCACTATGTTGTCAAGAGTAAATTTTCAAACCTATTGTGACATTGTCTTCCTAAAGGGGATGGCTTCAACTCATGTGGTAAAGTATTCAGTTGTAGTTATGATGAAGCTATGTCTTGCCAAAGACTTAGGTGTGATAGGTGCTATGATGTCCAACCCCCAACATTGGAACAGCCATGTGATCTACGTAGTATGGAGTTCAGTGGGTGGCATGTGCATTAAGTTGCCATGTCACTAATACACATCACACATCTTGACCTTGAAAACAGAATCATGCTCCACGTAAGGCCAATAATAACCTAAGCATTTGATTTTTTTTGCCATTACCCTGGGTGCTATGTGACCTCCACATAGTCCCTCATGGACTTAATTGATGATCATTTATGCTTCAGCTAATGCAGGTTAGTAGTATTCTATCAGAAGACCTACGACACAAGGTGCTATCACCTACAAGGATGTACTATTGTGATCATTTTCACACTGCATCTTTTTGGTTAGTGGTTAGATGTTGCGAAGGCTCATCCTATTGGAGGTATGTCTTAATATCATGGTACCGCTCTTGTACATGAGTTGTGCTTGTCGTGGTTATGGATGTGATGCTTGTTGTTTGAGTAATAGGCTCGACATAATCTGTTATCAAAGTGGGTAAGGTATAAAACATGTTGGGTGCTATGCTTAAGGCTAAGGTGGCTAATGTATTAGCAATGATGTTCTTGTTATGGGGAACATGTTGGATATCTACTGTTGCAAATTGCTTGAGCAAGTGTTTTGGAAGATCACAATAAGGTTGTAAATGTTGTGCTTTTATAAGTGTAAACCTCTATAATTTGGTTAACAACTAATTGCAAATCACCTTGGACTACCATGTTTTGGATTCCTAAATCATGGGTTGCTAAGACACCTCTAAGGAGACCTTCATACTTCGCTACGTTGTTGGTGCAAGGAAATGCAAAGTGATATGCGAAGGGTTAGATCTCCCTAGAGGGAAAAATGATGACTATAGTAGCACTACCGCATTATGAGGTTGAAGCATCGTCAAAGTGTAAAAATGCCTCAAATTTTGTAGGTACTTATGCTATTAACATGCTCACCTGGAAATTATAGATCTATTATTGCTTGATCATATATTGGTGAAGCTATGAGTTATGCGGCTATTGCTTGACCTTTTGTGGGTGCTTAGGCTATGTAGTGTAGGTCAAATTTCGTAGTTATTATTTTTCACTATACAATTCAACTACTTTTGTAGATGTTTGTAGTAATAACTTGGAGTATGTTGCTTTTGTAAATGATGTTAACTTGATTGCAAAAAGGATAATTCCTTCACTTCTTAAGTGTAAAAACTAAGATGAGGCAGTTCTTCTCTACATCGCTATATTTTTCTTTGTGCCACTAGCGCATGGCTTAAGTAGTAAACAAGAAACTCTAAGCCATTGTGTTGCTTTTGGAAAAATAGAGAAGCAATGGATGCATCTGAGATTGCAAGGTAAATTTAAAATGGCTTATCTCCTTGTGGATGGTAGACAATTGGAAGTTGAGCTAGCTCCTTCTTGAGGTTGTCAAATGCCTCTTATTATTGAGCTGTCCACTCAAAGTGGACTCCCTTTTTGAGCAAATTTTGCATTGGCTGTAACTTATTAGTCAACCTTGTGATAAAATTACGAATGAATTGTAATTTGTCTTGTAACCCATGTAGCTCCTTAAGGTTTTCTAGTGGTGCTAAGTTGGTGATAGCCTTAACCTTATTAGGGTCTACATGTATGCTTGCTTCTGATACTACAAAGCCTAACATGTGATCGGTCTTGATGCTGAAGACACACTTCTTAGGGTTTAGCCTAAGGTCATGTCTAAGGCAACATTTGAGGATATGGTCTAAGTCATCTGTGTGGTTGTGAGCCACCTTGGACTTAACTGCTATGTCATTGATGTAGTCATTGAGCAAATCCAGTAAATAATCACTAAAGATATACATCATTGCGTGTTGGTAGGTTGCTCCTACATTCTTTAGTTTGAAAGGCATCATTATGTAGCAAAACATACCCCAAGGGGTAATAAAGGTTATGTTGAGCTAGTGCTTCAGGTTGATTCAAATTTGGTTGTACCCTAAGAACCTGTCCATGAAGGATAACAAGGCATGAGTAGCCATAGTATTGATGAGTTAGTCAATACTAGGCAACGAAAAATTATCTTTGATGGTTACCTTATTTAGGTCTTGGAAGTCTATGCAAATGCGTAGACTTCTATTTTTCTTAGGAACAACTACAATGTTGGAAACCCAGTTTGTGTAGTCAACAACCCAAGTGAAACTAGCCTTGTAAAGCTTGGTGATTTTATCATGAATAGCCAACGCCACCTCAGGTTTGACCTTGTGAGCTTTCTATTTGATTGGCTTTACGCACGGATCAAGGATGATGTTATGTTATATTATACGAGGGTCCAGGCCTAACATGTCCTCATAGGACCATGCAAATGCCTTAACATTATCGTTGAGGACTTAATGATGCTTTGTTTGAGTTGAGGCTCTAACAAGGAACTTAGTTTTAGTGTCTTTGCCTTGCCTCTATGTGTTACTATAGGTACTTCAATGAGAGAATCTTCGATTATGTCACCTGCCTCTAGATTTAGAGCTTTGACTAGATGGTCTGGCCAATCTAGGGATGCTACGTGTGTGTCATAAGCTATGGGCTCAAAGTCTAGGAATTCAATATTTATGCATTGCATGGAATTGCCATAAGGTCCAGTCAAGACCAAGGATAAATGAAGATGCTTGTATGCACTCATGTTGCAATCCTGCCAAGAATCCTGCAAAACAATTAGAAAAATGCCAAGTAGCACCTATCTTAATAAATTAAAATGCATAAGATAAGGAAGACAATGCTATATATAAAAAACATTCACCTAATTGTGCAATTGTGGGATCAGGTAAGCAAATGTAGTAACCAATTTGGGGCCTTAGTTGGCCATAGGATTGCTAGTTTAAGATCATAGCAGACCATGGATTGTGTGAGATGGATCGGTTTAGGTAAGGTTGGGAAAGTTTGGAACATGGGATTAGGCTAGGCATTTACTAGGTAGCTAGAAAAAATGCAAAAAATTTTCTAAGTCTAGGAACATTGGAAAAGTTAGAAAAAATTTTCTAACTCTAGGTGCTACGCTTGTCCTATGTTATGTGTGGGACATGGGATAATACTTGAGTAGGTGACATGTCCATCACCCAATAAAAGTATAAATAGGAGTTTTCACCATGGTCCACTTGTCATTTTGAAAAGTAAAAATGAGTAGTCACCAAGTGTAGCATGACCAAAGTAGAAAGAATCAAAGCGTAGTGATGAAGATGAAGAAGACCATAGCATAACCACCAACCATGATGTGTTGCAGTGAACACCAACACCTTGACCTCACCAACATGGATGAGGGAGAACGTGCATTGAGGCACCTCTCCAAGGTGCTCATAGAGGAGTGAAGGAAGACTTTGTTAGCCAAATGCAGTGCTATGCTTTTCCCTTGCAATTTTTTTCACATTGTTTACTTTGGGGTTTTAATTTTTAGAGATGGCCTACCCTAGGTAGGGCACACCTGCACTGCCATGGCTACCATGATTGTCACGACTAAGAGGAAGGAGTGAGCATGGTAACAGGTTTTGTGAGTTTTTGGATTTTTGGATTTTTGGATTTTCTGCATGTGAGGTTTTTCCACATACTGTGCATGGCATGGGACGAGGGTTTTTTGTTTACCATGTGGGATGAAGGATACAGATGGAATGGTTTCTCTCTTTTTTTTTGTTCCTTAGCCATGGTTGAGATGGTTGGAAGACTGCAAGACATGAACATAGAGAATACAAGTTAGGATTAAGTGACACCAAGCATAGAGCATACTGGAGTGGGTAGGGTGACCGTAAGGGTCACAACTATGTCACACCTAGATTTTTACACTTGGAAGTGCTTTGCTCTAATGTTACGCTTTTACGAGTTAGAAAATTTTTGGACTTTCCTGATTGGAGGGTACACTCTCAAGAGCAAGATAGAAAGTTAGAAAAATCTTGAAATTTTTAAGGGTTATGCTCTTTGTAGAGCATAACCAACATTTAAATTTTTTTTGCAATTTTCAAGGGTTATGGTCATTCTACAGGGAGTGTAACCAACAATTAGAGATTTTTTTGCAATTTTTCAAGGGTTATGCTCTATAGGGAATGTAACCAATAGTTAGAAATTTTTTGTAGTTTTTCAAGGGTTATGCTTTGTAAGGAGCATAACCAATAGTTTGAAATTTTTTGCATTTTTTTGAGGGTTATGCTCTACGAGGAGTGTAATCAATAGTTAGAAAATTTTTTTAGTGTTTCCCAAAGGTTAAGCTATGTAGGGAGCATAACAAATAGTTAGAAAATTTTTAATGTTTTTAGAGTTGTCAAGTACAAAAAGTATAATATTGGACATGAAAAAAATGCTAGGTGCAAATGTGAAATGGAGACATTAGTGCTGTGCTCCTTTGAGGACTAGGCACATCAGATGGGTATGCTGACGTCCCTTTCCCATGGGGTTTATGAGGGGAACTAAAGGTTCTGCTAATGTGCTAAGTATAATTTTGATGTATTTTTTGTGTATCCAATGCTAACACTCTCTTTTTGTTACTATTATGGCTATAGGGTACTGTTGAAGCCCATCCTCATTGTGGTGAAGCTGGTGGGTATCTTATGTTGTATGAGAGAACCCATACCAAATGTACCTGCACCAAACATGCGTGTGGGTCACCAGGCAGTGTGGTTCAGATCAGGAACATGTGAGTTCCTAGAATTCTTGCTCTGACACTTTAATGTGATGGTGTGGTCACACTTGGTAGTGGAAATGACAACATCATCACAAAAACATTATTTCCTGGGGCAAATTAAGGCATCCTAAGATTTTTATTTGATGAGCCCGTTGCTAGTGATGGAGTAGGGAGTTTAGGTTGGGGCCCCAAGGGCCTTAGGACTTTATTTAGGATTTGGTAGATGCTAGAATTCCAATGCTATAACAAGAACAACACCTTGTTTATTACTCAACGAGTGCTCACCCTTTTTTAGAACCCATCTAGGATGGTATATTGTACTGAATAATGGGTTCTTTTACAATTTTTTATACTATCCCTTTGATCGTAAGTCATATAAGGATGCTAATTGCTTATGTCTGTTGCCAAATTTACTATTGACACACTTGGCCTCCCTGATGATGAGGGGGCCTTGAACTTGGCCTACACTGCCTTGCAAGAATTCTCATCCTTTGAAAATGTCTACATAACGATGATTGGACAAATTGGGTCTAACCTGGTGGAATACCCCCATTGGTATCCTAAGGCCTATGAGAGATGTCAAACCTATGGCTAGTTGGATGTTGAGTGGGTGACTAGCATATTGAGCATAGAGGAGGTCTCAACCCCACCATCGCCATTTTGCACACCATTTGTGTTGTGTAAGTAGTGCATAACTTTTTATGCACTTGTCACTTTTCTTTTCTCATGATGTTAATTTTAATTTTTCCTATTAAAATTGTGGTTACTTCAAGATAGGTCATGGTGGTTGCAATAGACTGCACTGAGGCTACCCTTATTATGAAATATAGTGATGTTGAGAGTTCATAGCATTGGTTGTGCCATGAGGCCCTAGTAGAGTTAACTAGGAAGATTTAACGGGCTAGGCTAATGGACCTTTTCTTAGCCCTTAGACCAAGAATCTCGGTGGTTGAGATTGTTGCTATCATTAACTTCTTTAGTGAGAATGCTAGTTGTTTCATTACATAGGCCCATGGTGTATAAGTAATTTTTGACCTCACAGATGATTTCTTTGTGGACCTCTTTGGCCTCTCCTTTGAGGGGCCGCTGGTTGCTAAAAGAATTGACAAAGAAATGAACCATAAAGGGGATGTTGAGGAGTGGCTGGGAACTTCTAGATCCTACAAAGGAATACTCATTAAGGATGTGAGACTACCTATGATCCACCACCTCTACCCAATCTTTCATGTGCGTGCATTTCCAAAGTTGCTCTCCCAAGGGAAAATTCTTGGGGTGGAAAAAGCTTGGATGATGAGGGATGTGATAGAGGAGGGCATGCCATACAACTGGGCATCTTACCTTGCTAATGGCCTATGTGTTGAAATTATTAGAGTGCACCACAACCTTCAGGCAAGGTCACACGTGTACTTCATGTTTTTCATAGGATGACTATGAAGGTTTGCAGATTTTTTGATTGTTCGTGATAATAGAAAATGGGTAGTGTAGGACCACAAGTAGCTCTCCAGGCTATGGATTTGGCACTTTTTCACTACCACGCGGTCATAGGATCCCCTAGATGCAATCGGTGAGTCATTTTCTGTAACAACTAGAGGCCACTTGGGACAATTTCACCACTTACGTGATAGTGTAGGTGAGGCCCCACTAGATAATGCCAAGAATGCGATTAGAGGGGCACAAGTCATTACTAAGGTAGTGGGATCATCTAGGACAAAATTTAAGAAGTATTGTCTTGTGGAGGAGCTCATATGTGAAGTGGAGGAAAGCAGCAAAAAAATCCAGTTAAAGTTTTATAATTTACGTTCAGAAATCACATGTGAATATAAATCATTGGATACTATTATAATATGCTATGCTATGTTATATCAATCATTGAACATTCTAATCCTAACTCATGTGGATCATTGGATATAGGAAAGAGGGCCTCTATGATGGTAGCAGAACCCATAGTGGATGATGTCCCTCATCAAATTAAGGGATAGGTACTAGAGGAAGAGGAGTGAGAAGCTGTAGAGGTCTTATGACAACTAGAGGAAGAAGGGTTACTGTAGTTGGATGGGGGTGAGTTTGAAAATATTTTTGACAGCATGTAGATGAGTGATCCCCCTACTCTCACATCTGAGGGCTTATTGGGAAGGAGCTCTGCACCACCATCTTCTTTTTTTGTGTGTTTTTTGTTGTTGTGTTTTTAACCCTTACACCTTTGGTTATCGGCTATCAGATAATTACTAAATGTGTTGTATCATAGCCACTAGTGTTTCTACTGAGGGTCCAGTGTCCACATCTACTTTCCACATGCAGCCTTGGGTAGAGGAACCTAATAAGTTTGCCTTCATGTAAGGCTTATTTGAAGATATGGTGGACTGCATATAGCAAACAGATCCTAAGATCAGTATGTCCATGTTTTCCTATCTTACTTCATCGATTTGTTGCGTAATTCTATGGCTAAGATTGTCTTGCCTATTGTATAAAAACATGTTCCCAACTTTGATGGGACCAGAATAGGATGGCTAGAGTTGATGTTGTGCCCAAGTGTTCCCCTGAAGTAGAGCAATTGTCTTATCATGTGTATGATGAGGTAAGTAAGTGCATGCTCTCATTTGTGAGAGCATTGTGGGAATGTAGACGCACTAATAGGCATCTACAGAAATGGGTGCATGAGCTCTAGGATAGGGGGTGAGCCAGGATGAAAAATTGGAGGACTTGTAGGCCCATTATAACTTCCTAGCTACTAGTGACCAAGGAGATAGTACCTAGCAAATAGCTGAGATTGGCTATGCTAGGTACTAGTTAGCCATTTGTGGCAAAAATGAGGCCACTCGAGAGGTGATTGAGTAATGGCTATAAATGGATTTACTAGCCATAAAAAACTAGGACTGGAAGGATTATAGCATCAAAGCATATTAATGGGGTCAAACTTAGAAGAACCATAAATACCACTACAAGTAGGAATGAGAGGTGTACCTTAAAAGATAGAAAGATGAATCCATGGAGCATCGTTGACACAACATTTTCCTTGATGTAATTGGCACAACACAGGATTATGAATTATTTGCTAGTAATGTAGTGGTGAGTGGGACTCTAGAGAGACACATTGTTGTGCCTTCGAGAGAGGTTTCTTCTACTATGTTTTTGCTAGGGTTACCTTCATGGACAACTATGGAGAAAGGAAAGACCCTTGCATGTATTAACGTCAATGAGGAGGATTGGATGTAGCTATTGGAGGTTGAAATCCTTTGACACTTAGAAGCGGGCCTTAGTAGGATGTGTCTAGATATGGATGCAGGTTCGTCTTAGGTTGGTTTGGTTTGAATTACTTTTATTTATTTTGTGATAATTTCACATATCACTTATTTGTCAGCTAATTTATTATTTTATTTTTCTTAAAGTAGGTTCTGGGTGATGGTGCAAGCCCTAGTGGAGTAGTAGAGGAAGAGGAAGAAGAAGAACCCTAGCCCCCACCAAACATCACTAGTTAAGTGGCCCAAGATATAGCACTACTGTCGGGAAATTTTGCATTTTTGACAATTTTTTGTTTTGGATGTACACTTGAACTATAAATTTAATTAATGAGTTAATGGAAATGTGATGATGATTCATATATCACTTTGTTGTATTTTATGTAATGTTGCGGGAATCTTAACTTATGAATGATTGATACAATTTGGCCCCTTGTGGGCCCCATGCTTGTTTAGGACCATGATGAAAGGGCCATTGCTAGTTTAAGGCCATTTTGGACCATCACACAAAAGAAAGTAAGTTGCTAATTTTAGACCTTAGTGGGCCATTTTTCTATTTTTTTTTGAAAAATGAAAGGGATAAATGAGATTGCATAAACTAAAGAAATGAAATAACTAATGCAAGATGCAAGCAACTACGCAAACGTAACTATATAAGCAAAAATAAAAGGTGACTAAGAAATGTGAATGAACTAAGGGGATACCTTATTCATGTAGTTGTTTTCTAAGCTGATGTGGGTTAAGAGGTTCATAGGCACAGGGAGGTGCAAGGTAGTACTCGCCTAGACCATCATTAGTTGTCCTAATGGGAAACTTTGCCTAGAGAGTTCTCTCAGGGAGGTTGCTCGCCTTATTTGGTTACTCAAATGGATTAGCTAGACAAAGTTGGCTTTCGTCTCGAATGGGTGGCATGTCTTCAAAGAATTCTAATTTTGACCCTTGCTCTGCATTAACGTTATTGATGGTTAGGAAAGATACATTGTCACCATATATGACCACCTCTCCACCTTCATAGGGAAGGTGGATCTATTGATGGATGGGTGAAGAGACAGCTTGAAACTAGGCTAGCTTGGACCTCCCTAGGATTAGGTTAAACCCAGGCATCTCTTCAATGATGATGAACTTGATAGTAGTGGAGAATTGCTCCCTTGCCACAAAAGCTATTGTGATCATTCCCTTCATGAGAACATGTTCTCCATTAAAGGATTTTAAGCATGTCATCTTGGTTGGCTTGATCTAGTTAACAAGATCAAGTTTGTCAATGACCTAGAATGGGATGACATTGGTTACTACCTCGTTATCAACATGCACCCTACAGATTCTGTATTTCCCTATGTAAATTATTATAAACATTGGTACATTGGTAACCTGACCCTTTTCAGGGTTAACCTTAACTGCCTCATTGTGAAATATCAGGGGTGTTGACCTTGATGCCTGGGTTATGGGGGGAAGCATTATAGTGTGGATGGCTCTTTCATCCACTGGAATGTCTTCCTTAATAAGAATAGAGATCAACATGCAGACTAGTGCTTCACGGTGAGCAAAGGAGGTCATTATCAGGTCATATAGGCTCAAAGTTGTGTTCTTTTGTTTGAGAGCCTATTTAACTTATGTTAGCTCATCTAAGAAGTCTTTTCCACTATCTATTATTTTGGTAGCCCTTACTTCCTCCATGCAGCCCAAGAGATAGATCTTTCAGGGAGGAGATTTAGCCTTTGCTTGTGCAATGGGCTTTTGAGCCTTAGTGCTAGTTTGTTGGTTGCTTGCACTTGCATTGCATCCTGAGATGATGAGGCCATGGGGATGGTAGACAAGGGGACGAGCTTAGAAGGACCTAACTCCATATGTTTCCTAATCATCTTGTTGGCGAGATGCTCATTGGATCTGTTGGGATGCAACTTTGGGCAGGCAAGGTGTGACGTAATTCTCACCACCAGATCTTAGGTAGGTGGGGATTCTATACATTGTGGCACCTTGATGACAAATGGTGTCTAGGTTTCTGTCACTGCAATGTGTTGTGGGGTCCTAATCACAAAGGACATTATGGGCACTTGAGGTGGTGCTTTGATGATGAAAGGGGTCTACACTCTAGCGGACGTCGAGGCCCTAGTGTTACCAGAGGACACACGAATCACAAATGGTTCACATGCCTATTCTGCTTCGTCATCAACACTAATGGCATTGATGATGTACCCTGCACTACTAGTGTTGAGGGGATCTTTAGAGACCATCATTGGTTGGTTTTCTAGTTGCATGAGATTGTTATCTTCAAGGATCAATTTTTCTTGATCAATCATGCAATGAATGTCATCTTTTAAAGCCAAGAAGTAGTTCGTATCATGGCCATGCAACTGGTGATAGTTGCAAAATCGATCTAATGTAAAGTTTTTAAGGACCAGGGGCTTGTTTGGCATGGCTACTGAGGGGTGTTTGAGGACCTCATAGTATTGCTCATGGTGCTTATAAGCATCCTTAGACATTTGCATGTGTTGGATGCACCTAGCACAACTAGTCCAAAAGCTCAAATAGCTTGATAGGTAATAAGGTATACTTTGAGCAATCATTGCACTCAAAGTTTGGCCTTGGGGTAGCTTGCCTTGTGGCTACCTATGGTGCGGGCTGGTTGGTTCCCATAGTGCTAGAACTAGATGCTTTGTTGTTGTTGGCTAAGCCCTTAAGCACCTTGGCTATTTGTTTAGTGTTGTTGGGCTTGGCCTCATTAGCCACAACTATAATGGTTGTTGTTACCTTACCCTTTTCTTTGTCATTTTTTGTGTGCACATTCTTATAGGCCACAAAGGTTGGATCCTTATTGGTCTTTGGTGTGTCCTGGATGCTCTTTGTTTGAGCAAAGGCTTGGCTCAGGGAGCGCAGGGCTAGGTAGTATAGTTTTGACTTAATAAAGTCATTCACTGCACCCTTAAAGATGGCCAAAAGGTGGGTCTCCTCTATTGGCTGACAGATTTCATTGACTGTAGCACTCCAATGTTGTATAAAATTTTGCACAGGCTCCAGAGGCCCCTGCTTGATGTCCATTAGTTGGTCCATGGTGGCTTCAGGCTTCAAGTTATACTTGAAGTGGGTTACAAATTGGCTAAGAAACTCTTCCAAAGTAGATATGGAAGCCTTGGGGAGTGCACAGTACCAGACAAGCACCTTACTAGTTAAGGACATAGCAAAGACACAGATGATCACATGTGGGTATGTTTGTGGGAGCAAGCAATTAGAGTGAAAAGTTACGAGGTGGGCATTGGGGTTCCCATCACCATTATATTTGGTGAATTGGGGAAGCTGGACCCTGGGGGTAGGGTTAGCAATGAGACCATAGGATTGATGGGGTCATCCTAGTAGAAGTCCATCATGTGGACCATTTCAGAGTTAGCAGCTTCAAGCCACCTAACCTCCTTCGTTAGTGTTTGGATGAGTTGGAATGCCTGGTCCAAACTCAGGGAAGATGTAATTGGTTGCACCAGTTGTGTTATCTGTGGTGCCATCTAAGTAGCCCATAGCCTTGCTGTAGGTTGTGCAACCACATGGGATGCTTGTTGCATTTGTTGTTGCATGTGTGACTGCTATGCCATAGGCACAAAGGGTAGGACCCACCATGTGGTTGTGGCTTGGGCTATTGTGGGAGGTGCGAACAAGATGGGTGGGATGAAGGACACTTAGCTCATGTGTGGATGAGAGGAAGGCAACATGTGCACGTATGGTTGTGTTGGCATCATGGATGTTGGCATGGAAGACTATGTAGATTGGATAGAGATGACAAAGGGAAAGGTGGCAGATGGTCCTGCACCATGTTGTGTGTGCAGTACCTAGTGGCTCGCCACCACCAGCGTGGACTTGGGAGGCAAGAGTGATACTACTGCCTCAAAGAAGGTAGATGATTGTGATTGGTATGGGACAAAGCTAGCAATAGGCTGTTGGGTAGAGGCATACAGTGGGTACCCATGCTCTGAAAGAGTCTCAAATTCGTCTTGCCCATCTTGTAAGGGCTTAACATAGTTTGATGTTGCATCATGCTCATTAGGTCCACTCACTCTAATGAGTTGGTCCCGTAACCACCAAAAGTTGTTGGTGAGTGGAATGAAAATGTTAGGTGTAGGAGGAAATTCCTTCCCATTTTGATGTATGATCTCAAAGCTTTGCTTAGCATTTAGTTTTTGGCGGTCTAAGGATAGACTTGCTTGAAGTTTCACATAGAGAAAGTTGTGTTTTTCATCGTGAAGCACCATGTACTTAGGTGGTTGATTACACAACCTAAGTGATTGTTGTTATGGCTATACGGGACTCAGTGGGGGATCAATTTCCATCACCTACTAGATGGGGTGGGTTGCCACCATGCTTAAGGTAGAGGTTGAAGGCTACATGGGATTTATGTTAATGTGTAAAAATGTAAGAAAGGATAGTGTTGAACAGATAATGGTCAAGTGTAGAAAATAGTGGAAAAATGGCTAAGTATGAAAAACTGTGAAAACAAGCTAGAAAATGACTAAATGTGGAAACACTATTAAAAAGTGACTAGCTTTAGTGTTATGCTTGCTACGTTGAAGGCTTCTACACTTTGAGAACTTGTTACTTTCTCTAGAGCATTTAGAGTTTAACATAACAGATACACTTGGGCTTTCATCCTACAAGGTTCTAGGGGAATCGATAATTAGGACCAATCTACACTAACTAAATCGTAGATAACTTTTGCATTAGCCTATGATCTAGTTACTGCTATGGTAGGTCCACAAGGGTGTTACATCTACGCTGGCTCAAAACTAGTGATGGAGGTGTAGAAAGCACATGGGACTACTCTTGAACACAGAAGGAATTGGAGGCCCTCCTTCTAGTGCCAAAAACTATGACAACCAAAAACGTTAGTGGCTAGAACACTGAGAGGTTAGCAGGCATACAACCTAACCCCAAGTCCATGTGATGGCCATGCTAGAAATAGAAATGGAGTGCCCTAAATTATCTTGTCGATCAAATAGGTACTTACAAGGTGCTATGACAAATATGTGTGAAAGGGGATTTATACGATGTTACTGGTGGACATTGGGATCGACTAATCTAGAGCATATCAAGAAGTCTTAGCCTAAAAATAATAGTGTAAGTGTGCAAACATGTGTGAAACAGTGAGAAAATGTGAATGCTATGCCAAATTCAAAAGAGAAAGTACTCGAAAATGTAATAGAGTTGAAAAATGAAAGTGCACTACCCTAAATGAGGGAGTGTAGCAATTGTAGGAAAAGAAATGAAAATGGTATGTGGTGTATAGATGGGCACAGTGGCAGTGTAATAGTGTAGTCATAGTCTTTGGGATGCTCAAGCTATGGAACTAACATTTGCCATGGGAATTGAACCTACTGGGCTAGCTATTACTAGGCTCCACTGAAGCAACGGTGGATTGCATGCTAGATAGTGTGCACCAGTTTTTCAATGGGATCTTGGAATATGCCAAAGTGCTAAGTGTGCTTGAGTGCAAGAGTGTTAAGAATGGTCAAAATGCCAAAATTCCCAATGCTCTTTTGATTTGCCAACCCCTAGAATGCTAAATGCTGGGGTATTTATAGGGCTAGGGTTAGTGTGAAATGTGGATTGGGCACCATGTGACATGAGGGTAGAAGGGACTACACTAGACCTTACTACACTCCCATGGAAATAGCAAAGTGTTATGCTCTAGAGTACTACAATGGATCCCCAGAGATGGCTGAACTATGACTACATTGCCAAGACTGCATGTGAAGGAATTTGAATGACCACAATGTACCTATAAAAAATGCAAAAAATAGTGCAACTTGGAGGTTATGCTCTGGGACTACGTCTTCTCTTTTTTCAAGTAGGGTCAAGCATAGGTATAATTTGGGGAACCAATGGTAGTTTCTTAAGAGATACAAATTGTTGATCTTGCTTGTTGGAGGAATGTTAGAGTTGAGATGAAAGTTGATGCTGAGTTCTGGAGACCTTTAGAGGTTGTTGGAGGGTTATGCTGGCTACACTCTAGAGCACTAGTTACGCTAGCTATGCTTTGGAGCATAGTAAGGCGTAGCAGGGATACTTAGAAAAATTTGATAGAATCTATAGTTTTCCTTCATGCTACATTGGCTATGCACTAAGGCGTTGTAGGTGAGGTATCCTTAGGAGTTAGAAAATTTGCCAAATGTCTCTTTCATGCTAAGCTAGCTTAACAGCTTCTTGTCCAACACTTAAGGCAAAACTGGCTACTGAAAAGTGTGCTACCCTGGCTACACTCTAAAGTGTAACAAGTAGAGTGAGAGCATAGTAGAACACTCAAAAAAATTTTCATGCAACTGCTATTGACACTTAGAAAATCTGGCAAAACAGGCCTTGATGCATGCTACGCTGGCTATGTTGGGGATCATAGCACCAACACTTAGAAAAATTTGCTAAGTTTTGACACTTAGACAAATTTGCAGTTGAAGTATTGAGGCCCAAAATTGGTGGTGTTTCAATGATGGTTTGTGCTTAATGTTTTGATTGTTGATGTCTAGATTCTATTTTTGAATTTTGATGTCTAATGACTATGACATGGTTTATTTTTTATGGAATAGGTAGTGAGTCCATGTCATCCATCCATCTAATAAACTCTATGGTTTTCCTTGTTTTGGGAGTTTGAGGTTCCTTCCATTAACAACACTTTTAATCAATTGGTAACCTTGGTAGTTCTAGAATTGGGAAAGATTCAAAGGCTTGTGGAGGATGTGACTTTAAGGGGACTTAATACTTCTTGTAGTCTTCTGATCACTTGAGTGCTTGGGTGTTTTTCATGAACTTCTTACTATTTTATCCCAACCACTAATAGGAAGACAAAAAAAGTCTTTGCATGCTATGGTTCCCATTTGAAAAAAAAAAGAAAAAAAAAGATGATGAAAATTCAAAGCACACCCCTTAGATAAATAAACGAGCTACAAGAACTAGTTATGGGACTAGAAATACATGCACCCATGCCTGAAGGTCCCCTCTAACTAAGGCCCTCTCTCTGTCAGTTCCTAGTTATCTTTTTTTCTCTTTTTGAAATGGTTTTTTTTTTCACGGGAGCACTCTTGTGTCTTGAGTGGGTTGATTAATCTTGGAGTGACAATGTGAAGTCACTAAAAGAGGTTGATTTTGGTTTGGACTAAGGATGGATCTTCTTAGGTCATTTTAAACACATATTCTACAAGGGACTTCTTACGATCTCAATTCGGGATTCCATTTCACCTTCTCAATCTTCCATCTATGCTAACATAACTCACCTTATTATTAGTTTCTATGTTATGCTTGATGTCTTAGTTTGAAATGTTGGAATTCTTAGATAGATTCTTTTTCGTTAGTCCTTAACTTTTCATAATCATTAATCAACTATGGGGCCCATAGACTTCTTAGTTGGGGTTATGCAAGGGTAACAAGGGTAGATGCCTACTATTAGAAGGACCCACTTGCATATCTCTTGGTTTGGTTAGTTAAGTTCCTTAACTTAGGCATTGTTACAATTCTATCTTTCACATGTTCTATTGTGCACATCACTCTGTGCTCCTTACACTCTCATGTTTCATTTCATTTTACCATTTTTCCTAATTTTTTTTTAATTTTTGGGACTTCAACGCTCTCTTATCACATTGTCATCATGTTCATGGCTATTTGGGCTTCCATTTGATCCTAATTTTGTTCAAAATTTCTTTGTAATTTTTAAGTTTTGACCAAGTCAATGAAAGTCAATAGTGGTCAACAACTTATGGATTGCATTGACTGGGTCCACAAAAATACTATAAATATCATTGAACACTTAAGATTTTTTCACATATGGTCCATAACGCCGAAGGATTTTTTTGTAATTTTCAAAGCCCAAAACCTTCCCAAGCCTATAACTCTCACATTGTTTATTCAAATCACCTCATTTTTTTATCTTGCAATTATCGAAGATAAGCACTTAGTCATGGGGATAGAAAACCCTAAGGTTTTGATGATAATTTTTAAAATTTTTTTCCTAACTTCCCTAAAGGGTTAAGCGATAAATGCTATTAAATCATTAATTTTTGAGAATTTAACCCTTCCAACAACTTTGTTAAACCAAAGATTAAATTAATAATTAACTACTTAATTTATCTAGGCATAATCATACCTTAGTTGGATATAACCCCTCATGAGACAAGGTATTCCAATCATTCTAAGTTACATAATAATTACTAATTTGTTGTTATGTGTAATTATAGATGGCATTAAGATTGAAGAGACCGCATGAGGAGGGACCATCACAACCACAGGAGAAGCAACCCAGAGGAAAAAGAGGCCAACAAGAACATGGCCAAGAATAGGCTAAGGCAACCCATGCAACAAGACCTCTTAGAGATGAGGCCAAGGTGAAATCTGTCCGACAGATTCCCGAAGATGCAGCCACATCTGAACATTCAAAGCAAGGCGAAGTGCTAGGTCCTATACCTAGATTGGAAGTCACACTAACATAGGCCTATCTCAACATAATTAGAAGCTGTGAGGTTCAACACTCAGTTCTCTAAGAACTAAATTTTGGACCATTCCTTGAACAAGCTCCAGAAGATGTCAGAACTCAACTGCAAGCCTCTTCCATGTGGCCAATCATCACTTCTAGTGGAGAGTGATACATGTAAGAAACATATCTCTTCTAGAATAATAGGAAAGTAGGATTTGCTATGAAAATCAAGGACATGAAAGTGTCCTACTCAGTGGAGGCCATTACATAGGTCCTTCGGTTACTAGACATAGGAACATAGTTGATAGAGTTGTCAACATAAGGCGATCCTAGAGTAAAGAAGGAGTGGACTCAACAGTGTTATGGGTTGACCATAAGGAGTTTGGCATGCTCAAACTAGCAAAGAGAGTCTATTTTAAGATAGCAACCTACCACCTAAATCCAATGGTAAGGCCTAGTAAGGTGATTGGCTTCTTCACCCAAGCATGCACCGCTCTAAGTAGAAAATTTCAAGCAAATCTTCCACAACTAATCTATCTAGAAATAGAGGTGCTTCAAAGAGAATGAATGTGGAAGAAAGACCTTGCCCTTTCCCTGCTTAATCAAAAAACTATGCCAAAGAGTAGGGATAGTCTACTATGCAAATGATATACTTAGGCATGCTCCTAGTGCTTTGTGGGCTGAGATGGTGAAGGATAAGATAGCTACCATGACCATAGAAAAGGAGCAGCAACATCCACCTCTAGCACCTACTCATGAGCAAACACTAGAGGCCTACATTATGGTTGAACGCATGTAAAAATTTTGAGAGCAACTCTTGCAACAACAAGAGCAACAGGTAGGAACTAGTGGTGGAGATCCATCTATGTATAGACTAGCCATGAGTCACCTCAAAGAAGTGGCTTGTACAATCAACTAGATGAAGGAAGGTGGATCAATGCTATCTACCCAAAAAATGTGATTACCTACAAGGTCAAATATAAGTGCTTGAGAGGTGATGGTATCTCTCTCTTAGCACCATCTATTCCCAGAAATATCTAGAAATGTTACTTCCTTTTTAGTGCTCTTGGAGAAGGGTGAGGAGGCAATTGTATTGGTGATGCAACACCAGGGGTAGGAGACAATTGTAGAGATTGTTGCTAATCAAGTTACTAAGAAATTAAATGTATCTATAGTTCTTGAACCAAATTTTTCTACACTAAGAGATGTGCAGGCATTCATAGGGACAATTAGTAGAAGATTACATGTAGCTTAGCATGCAGAATTGCTAGATCGACTAGTGGGAACTAGGTAATCAATTCCAGATATCTTTGATTTTTTAGATACCATCATTGTAACCTAGTTGGAGCTGCTAGAGGCAAAGGGCAAGTGCCTCATCTTGGAAGGGCAACTTGAAATAGCTCAAGCACATAATCAATGCTTATTTGTGAAAGTTGTGGACTTGTGTGCCCAAATTAATAACCCTACTCTTATCAACCTTTCATTGACATGAGATGAAGCTTTTCAATAGCTTCAAGAATAGCTTAAGTGGGTTGAGGGAGAAATGGTAATGGAAGTCTTTAATTAGTCCATAGCAAAAGTTGCAACTCATTTAGTACGAAGGGACTTGATGTAGATGTGAAAATAAAATGAATCCTTGACCATAGAAAACCATTGCCTATGTAGCATTGATGTGCAAAAACAATAGTTAGAAGAATTTATCCATCAATAGCAAGAGTAGCTTGCTTGGGCAAATGTCAAACTGAGGAGATTGACAGTAGAGAATTGTAACCTCTCCATGGAGGAGGTTCATGCCTTATACCAGAAGTCAGCTATTAAGATTACTACCTGGAAGAACGAGGCTCTGAAATTTGAGAAAGTTAAAAATCATTACAGAGACCAAGTTAGCCTACAAAAGGAGGTGAATGAAAAGCATATCCAACTAGTGAAGGCAAAGGTTAATGAGGCCCTCTAGTAACTCTAATAAGGTAGAGAATTTTGGCAACCCATTGTTGATGGGATTGATGCCTACAATAGGGTAAAAATTTGCATGAAGGAGTTGCAGATTGAAGAGATGATAAAGTACATGAAGCTGTCCAGTCTGTATTATGCAAACTTGGCAATGTTGACTATCAAACAATCATGTTCTAAAATTGAGAAGCAAGTGGCCAACTCATACTTATTGTATGAGGTTGAGTTCAAGACCCATAAAGACATCAAGCAAAAGCTTGCAGTTGCAAATGTTGAACTTAAGGTTATTAAGGTGAAATTCATCAACCAAAGATCAGTCATAGAGAACCTAGCCAAAAGAATAAATGAGTACTAGGCATTGTAGAACACACTTTGAGCATTTGACATTAAGAATAAGCAATTTGTGGCTTGGTTTATCAATGTGAAGGAGCTATTTCCTATTTTGTCTTATCCTTGAGAAGTTCCAGCCCCGACCCACATTAGCAAAGCTACATGGACTCTGAATGATCCTAGGAGCAAAGAAGAGAAAATGGAAGCATTATTAGATTCTTTTTGCCTTCCATTTGAAGTAGCAACAACAACAAGACAACCATGGCCACCTCTACCACCACACATGCCTAAAGTTGGTGAAGGTTCCTTAAAACCTTAGGAGCCACCACCACTTGGGACTATTTGATCTTCTCCATCAACTTCATGCCATCAAAGAACGTGTTGTCCAGTTTTGAAGAATCATGTCATGGTGTGTAATTTTGTGTCATAAACACTGCAATTTTTGTAATGTGTTGATCCATACATTGGGCACTTAGTTGTTATGTCAATTTTGTCTTATTTTATTTTGTTATGTCAAAGTCAATCAATAATTCCACACCTTTCCAATTTTGTAAAGAACTCGAGGATGAGTTGTCATTTAGTTGTGGGGGTATGATGAGTTTTAGTTTGTCGCATCGACTAGGACCCATTGACGAGGTCTCATTGATGTGGTCTATTGTGTTGATGAGGCCTCATCAACTAGGCCCCATTGACGAGCCCATTGACATAGTGAATTACGTTGATGTGGTCCCGTCGACACAAGGGTCTATACTGGTCTATAAATATGAGCCACTGACCACATTTATGGCATCAATTTTCATAGTAATAGAAAAGCTCTTGCAGTTTGTGTATTTGAAAGTTAGAATATTTTTCTTGAGTGCTCGTAGCAGGAGTCATTGAATGTGTAGATCTTTATTCCAACATTGTTGTACCTAAGCACGACAATGTGTGCAACAATAAAGATGAGCTTTTTGATAAACTTTGTAGCATTTTGGATAGATTAAATATTTTATTTATGCATTTGATGTTTTTAATTACTTATTCAATGTTTTCTAGTAATTAAGCTAATTAAGATAATTGAACAATATAAGCTAGATAGATTAAATACATAAGTACGACTACTTCAAGCATAACATGTATTCGCTTGGTAATCCCAATAGTGTTATTACTTGGTACACCTAGTAGTATAGCACTTAGTAACCTAGTAGTGGATACATGGGTTTAGGACATGTATAAGAACTAGGACTGAATACTTATGTTAGGATTAGCTAGAGGCCAATAGATTAGTTACATTGAATTAGCCGTTAAATTACCTTGTCTTTATCTCTATTCAAGCACCAAGACTATAAAACATAAAACTATAAAAATCATATGCCACAATTACACTTAACCATACCATGTGCTTCACAAGTGTAATTAGGAAGAAAATGAATGACCTTATGACAAGGTTCATTGCCTAGAAGACTAGTGCACTAGAAACTATAAAGTTCATGAAATTCAACCGAATCATGCATGAATGCTCTATAATTCATATGGTTGGGAATAGGGGTACCTCATTGCTTATCACTTGGTAATCCCAGTAGTGAATATGTGGGTTTAGGATGTGTATGGTAAGTTGGAAATGGACACTCATCACTCATAGGCTAGTTTAGAATTTACTTTCCATTATTAATTAGTTTAAACCAATGATTTCTTTATTATCATTAGGAGTAGCATAAGGCCAAAACAACATCAAGAATCATATGCCTTACTTTGGGCTAAACCATATGTGATAAAGCTACCACTAGTCCAAGTGGGAAGACAACGAACTGTGATCAAGGCATAATGATATAGATGCCACAACTAGTTCCATCCATGGAATTCGATTGGATCATGCATGAACACTTGTGATTCGTATGGTTGGGCATAGGGGGTACCTTGTTGCTCATCATTGGCATTGTTGTCGAGGATGATGCTAGTTATCTAGATTAGTTATATCATACATGATCACTATAAATGCATTAATGACTTATCTTTTAGAAAATATTAAGTCACACATATCATTAACTAACAAAAATATCTCTTTCACAAGGAAGCGATAATGCATCATATGGAGAGAACATTCATTGGAGAACTAACGAGATATATGTTGAAGAAAATCACAGTGATCAACCTCATGTAGGATTTTCATATGTTCATGACCATCCTAACAATACTCAATGACTACATTCACCTAAGATAGAAAACCTTAGAGAAGATGAAGTAAGTCCTAGACCAAAGGAGGCCTCAAGGCCTAAGACCTTCTCAAAACCTAAAAACAATAAATCAAGGGACTATGGGAAATATCATTAAAGCCATGCTAATACTCCTAGTTCCTCATCTTCCTCTTCCTCTTCAACATCTAGTTTTGATAAAGATGAACATAGGTAGAGATAAAGCTTTACTATGGGCTTGAAATAAGGGTAGAAATAAAAACCACAGGAAAAATCAAAGACCTTAACATGAACACAACTGAAACCATCACAATTGGGCAAATATAAATAAACATTTTCATCATGCCATGTCTAATGACAATGAACCCTTGTTGGCCACTAAGAGCTTGATACAGATCACAGAGGTAGTTGACATACCCCATAGGCATTGTAGGGAAAGTTACATAAAAAGGCTCGATATGAATAATATCCCTAAATTTGTGGGAGGCTATGATTTTGATCCACAACATCACTTACAAGCCTTCCATGATGCCTATACCTTGCAAAATATCAAAAGTGGCAAAAGTTTAAGCTCTTTCCTAGGACAGTAATAGATGAAGCTAAAAGTTAGTATAGATCATTAGAACCAAGTTGCATCCACTAGTTGTTCAGAATGGTATAACTTTTTAATGAAAAATACCAAACCTATGTAATAGTATCCAACCTAAGAAAACAAATCCAAGGGTAGAAGTAAGAAAATCATGAACCCTTGGATGTGACCTTGGATAGATACTATTCACTAGTACATAGATGTCCTGGCCATGATTTCTCTCAAAAAGAGAAACTTTTCACATCATAGATGGGCTTCATAATAAAACAAGGGGGACCCTTGGGATTTCTGCTTAAGGTTGATTATATGAACTAAAAGCCCATCAAATACAAAGGCTAATCGACTAGGTGGTGAAAGAAGAGAAGAGCTATGTAAATGAGAGAATGTTAAGAAATATCATTGGGGCCCAGCTCTTTAAAAGAAGAGGATCCATATCTATGATGAGAAAAAAGAGGCAGCTCTTGATGAGGTGATTTCAAAATAAAACTTACCATTGCAACAATCTCTTGATGAACTCCAAGTAAGGCTAGATAGGATGTTAGAGTGGATAAATGAAAAAGCTACAACTTTTGTAGAAACTATAGAGGAGAAGGTAATACAAAATGAATTAGGTGATCCTAATAAATGGAGGAAGAAGAACCAAGGAATAGCTAGGAACACTTATGGGAAAATAGGGAAAATGGCTATAGAAGAAGAAGCTATAGCCTCAACCATAGAAGAAGATGATGGAAGTGACATTTGCCTATATGGCCATCCAAAGGGCTATTGGTCAATCATGTTACATCTACATGAGTATTGGGCTTTTGCATTGAATCCAAAGTTTGTACAAAAGCAAATGCCCAGGAAATTACCTTTCTCACAAGGTAATTATAGATAGTCCTATGATCAACCATACCATCCTAGTGGGACTTCTTACTAGCCTCAACACTATCATCCAATGTAGTGGAAAAACCCACAGTTGCAAGGGAGGCCATCATCAAACTAGCACTACCCTTACTACTAACTGAACCCGTATGGATATTATGTTCAACAACCTATTTCCCTGATTGGTTCTACCTCCTCTACTTCAAATTGCTACTACCATTCTTCCAAATATCATTGACCTACCACATCTTTTGAAGGGTCACCACCTCACGCCTCTCATCCTTCATCATATCTTCAATATTCTCATACTTCCTTCCACCATATGTCACCACCAACAACACAGGAAGGTTCAGCACCATGACATCAATGAGAGAATTGCACTTATGCTATGAACATACATAGAAATGATAATGCTAGTAGATCTCCATCACAATCTTGAAAACATCCTTTCTTTAGGACGATTCCCACACATCATGACAACACTCATGGACCTACTAACTCATCCAAACTAGTATAATTCCAATCAAGTAGAACACCCTTCCTTTCATGACCAATGTCTTCTAATCCTACATAAGGGCCAACATTTGTCATTACTTTAGCACTTGATAGAAATGATGAACCTATCATTGTGGAGAGACAAAAGAATCCATGTATTACTACTAATAGTAAAAGGTGTAGGTGTGGGCTAAAAATTCAAAATATTAACACAACCCACAACAAAATTTAGGAGCAAGTATGTGAGCAAAATCCAATCTACGTAGTAGCCACTAAACAAGAAGACATTCAATGGATTGAAAATGAGAATGTAAAATTGTTTTAAAGATGCATGGAGGTAATTGATTCACTTATTAGTTCTAGAATTAAGAAAATGGATCAAACAAAGGACTTAGACACATATATCTTATGCTCTGATTATACATTGGAAAAGGATATTAAACATGGAGACCTAGGAATTAAAATAGAAAATCAAGAAGAAGAAGAAAACACATCTAAATCCCCCAAAATGGAGATACCTTCAAGTTTAGATGAAGATACATCGTTGAATGATCTAAATGAGACTATCATGAATGTTAGATGTGCTACCACATGATTAATTAAATCAATAATGGTGATAGATGGAAAACTAGTGGTGTATAACCAAGGAATTTTGTAGTCCATCTCCCACATGTGTGGCCATAAGATTAGTCATGGGAGAGATGATCCATCTTGGTTCAAGAACTAATAAGTGTTTTTCACCTGTTTTTCTTTATATTTTTTTTATCCCATTTCTTCCAAAATTTTTTGATTCTTCATATGTTTTCCATTTCTTAAGATTTGTCTTTTCTTTATATTTTTTCTCTTTTTTTGAGTCATTCTATTTATGTTCACTGAATGTGTTTCATGTTTATGTTAATAATATTGCCAAGTCATGATGCAAAAGTCAATGTTATGTGTTGTGTTTTTGTGCTATGCTATCAAGATGATTGGGTAAGTAATTGTGTAAAGCAGTAAGACCACCTCATTCATCCCTCTAGTTCTCTAAATAAAATTTCTTTTTCATGGAAATAAGCTGGTTCTTCTTTCATGAAACTAAAATTAATCAATGATCATTGTACCTTAAAGAAAGAGGGAATGACCAAGTGGGAATGGCAAAGGGTGTGACCTCAAGGGAACTTGTTGGATTTTCTTTTTTTCTTCCTTCATGTGGTTTATGACTCATCTTGGAACGTATCATCACTCCTCCATCAACCAATAAAAAGGAAGCTTTGTATTTGCATGGTGTGGTTTCCATTTCAAGTAACAAAAAAACAAAAAAAAATAGAGAGAGAGAGAGAGAGAGAGAGAGAGAGAGAGAGAATAATAATGGAATTCAAAGCACACCCCTTATACATAATAATGGACTAAAAGCACTAGTTATGGGGTTGGAAAGACATGTTACCCATGCTAGAAGGCACCCCTATAACTAAGGCCCTTCCTTCTTTCTTCTCTTTTCTTCTCTTTTTAGAGTGATGATTGTTCTTTGAGGTGGTTGTGGACTCATGGTGGTTGGCTAAAAGAAACACATCAATTCAAGGTTATTGTTCATGAACAAATCATAGGACATATAAGATAGTAGAGGATATGCTCATGAACAAATCATAGGACATATAAGATAGATGCTCAAGCATCGTAGGTTTGCTAGAACCCTAGGATGATGAGAATAAATTTTAGTCCATCCTTCAAGAATGTTCCACATAACTAATGAAGCATCAACATAACAATATGGTTTGGGAGTTTTCCATCGCTAGTGGCAACATGAAGAATCATCTTTAGTGGATTCTTGAAGACCTCTACAAATTTTGTAATCTTCAAAGTCTGTCTATTCTTTTTGTCACCCTATAATTTTTTATGCATCCACTTGAATAAAATTTTGTAATGTGACACTTGGATCTAGTCAATAATTAGTGTTAGTCAATAATCCCATCATTTCTAATTTTTTTTGTAAAGAAAGCTCGATCCTATCCTATTAACTTGAGGACAAGTTTTTATTTAGTTGTGGGGGTATGATGAATTATCAGTTGGCTATGATATCTAAAAAATTAAGTTTTTGATTGATTTTGATATCTTATCCCTAATATCTTAGCCCCATTAACTAGGCCTTGTTAATGCGATCTATTGCGTCAACTAGGCTTCATCAACTAGGCCCTGTCGACATAGCCCCATTGATGTAGTGTCCATTTTTTCCTATAAATATGTGTGCTCCCACTGTGTATTGGCGTTCTTTGGTTGATAGAGTAGCCAAACTCTTGTAGTTTTATTCCATAACCTTAGAGAACAATCAATGAGTGCCTACAGTGTGGATTTGAGTCAATTGTATGTTGTCTTATTTGAGTGGCAATGTACCTAGACACATTTCATGAACGACAATAAGATCAAGATTGATTCGTATTCATTGCAGCACTTTAGCTTAGATTAAATTTACTTTCCATGCAATTTATGTTTCATGTACTTAGTTAATATTTATGTCTCCATGCATGTTAATGAATTGGTGGAATGAGTACAACCAGTTTTGAGCATAAACATGTATTCTCTTGGTAATCCTAGTAGCATTGTTGCTTGGTTCACCCAGTAGCATAGTGCTTGGTAACCCTAGTAGTGGATACATGGGTTTAGGACGTGTACGACAAGCTAGGAATGGACACTCATTACCTATAGGCTAGTTTAAAGTTTACTTTCCATTGTTAATTAGTTTAAAAAAATGATTTCTTTATTATCATTAGGAGTAGCATAAGGCTAAACCAACATTAAGAACCATCTTCCTCACTTTGGACGAAACCATATGGGACAAAGCTACCACTAGTCCAAGTGGGAAGATAGCGAATTGCAATCAAGACATAATGATCTAGATGCCACAACTAGTCCCATCCATGGGATTTGACTAGATTGTGTGTGAACACTTGTAATTCGTATGATTGGGCATAGGGGGTACCTCGCCACTCATAAAAATATATATTAAAGTTTGTACTTACCTTATATCATAAAAATATCTCAAGTCCAAGATGTGTCCTCCATTTCCATATTAAAAATACCATATGTCCTATGGTTTAAATGTTATTTACATAGTTAAATGTTTTCATGTTATAGGACTCCCTATTATATAATTAGTTACATAACTAGATTATTTATATATTTATAATATTTATTTGATGAGAAATAGGTATCTCCTATGCTCAACTATATGACTCACAAGTTTTCACTAGTGAGTTGGTCAAATTCTGTAGACTTTGTTACCTAAGTGGCTGATATTGCTAAGTAGTAAATCATGTCATTGCAAGGCTATTGTCTTCTTAATCCACACTTTTGTTTTATCTATGCATATAGTTAAGTGTAGTTAAGGCCTAAGATGTATATTTTTGTAACTATTTTTAATATATTTTTCTTCTAATGATTAAATGATTACGTGAGGGTTGAATAATTAATTATACAACTAATCAAGTAGTATAATAGTTAATTATCCTAACATTAAGTATTCGATTCCACTTGCTGTATACATCCTGAACTAGTATTAACAGTACTGGGTTACTAAGTAGCTCTTACCGGGCATTCCAAATGTCTAGTACTAGGATTACCAAGCATTAATACATTATGCTCAAAGCGGTGGTACTCATGTGTTTATGATTAGTTATATTAACTAATTAAGAACATAAGTATAAAGTGCATGGAAAGTCAAATGCTAAACAGAAATAATAAACTCTTCTAAATGTTGTAATAGATGTAGGAAATCTTGATTTTATTGTTGTTCATGCTAATGTGTTTAGGTACATAGGCACTCAAATGAAATTTTATACAATCTCTTAGATCCATACTATAGTCACTCAAAGAAAAAATATTCTAACTTTAGAGGAAATAAATTGCAAGAGTTTTGTTAAGGCTATGACTGAAAGGTACCATAAATGCAAGGGATGTACACATTTATATAGGTAGTGACTACATTAGTGTTAACATATTTTCATCAACACATCCTACCATGCATTGACGGGGATATTACATTGATGGGGCTACATCGACAAGCATGTGTTGACATAGCTTGCCGTATTGACTATTCATCATACCCTATGATTGACTAAAAATTCATCCTTGAATGAACAAAAGTAGGATCGAGCTTCTTATAAAATTGAGAGGTATGAAATTTATTAAAAAAGGATAGAAATGTAGGCTTTTAACTAACTTTAAGTGCTAGATTATACTTTTTTTTATTACAAAAAATGAGTATTCATTATAATGAAATTAGACACTTTACAAAATATTTAGCACGTGCCTATAGAATTGCTAAAGATGTGGTGAAGTCTCAAATAGTGCCTAGAGTTGAAGGATCTTCGGACTTTAATGATTCCTCATCCCATCTTGGTGCTACTGGAGATTGAGGTTGGCTTGTTGCTATTGCTACTTCTATTAAAAGCTTGAAAGCATTCAAGAGTACTTTCATTTTCTCTTCTTTATGGCATGGATCATAAATGGTCTAAGTTGCTTCATCGATGTGGGTAGGTGTAGGAATATCCCACAAGCATGACATTGAAAGAAATAGTTCCTTTGTGTTGACAAACTAGGCTGTGAAGGCTTTATGTTTTATGTTGAATGTCCTTACAAGTTTCTATAGTTGTTGGTAGTTGTTCATCCTCCTAGCCAAGTTCTTAGCAATAAATCATTGATCATTGAATCAACTTCTGAGAACTTCAAGTTGTGTGTTGATTGTATTTAACCTCTGTTTTATCTCATTATGGGGCTAAAATTTCACCTCATAGAAGAGGTAAGAACTAGTCACCTACTTCTCTAATTCTAACCTTAGCCTCCTTTCTATTAACATTGCTAAGTTTGCATAATGGAGGTTGATGAGCTCATGTACTCCATCATATCTTCAATTTGTAACACCTTTAGGTGAATTTTAGCCTTTTTGAATGCATTTCATCCATCAAATATGGATTGCCATACATCATCTTTTTGCTAGAGTTACTGAAGGGCCTTGTTCATATTTTCTTTGCCATTTGAATTTCCTTCTCATTAACCTCCTTGAGGATTCCAACTTGGTCCATGTAATGATTCTTTATATGTTCAAAGTTTAGGACTTCATTCTTACAAATGACTACCTCAATTGTAGTCTTATGTTGAATATCATAGACTTTATCCATTAAGAGATTTTAGTTTTCAACTATCCATTTTCTTAGGTTTAGGTTCACCTAGTGAGCTACTCCTGGTGCTAGCATATTAATTTGACCATCTAGTCCTTTTGTTCCTCAGCATTGTGTAAGCAGGTTCTTTGTGAGGATCAATTTTTCATTCTAGACCTGCAATAGGTTCTTATTAGTGTTGAAAGCCATGGCTTCTAACAAGGATTTGTCAAAGATCATGTTTTCCTTTACATTCTTGACCTCTTGAAGTCTTTTTTGAAGTTGTTGGAAAGCTTCATCCCTAGTAAGCTAAGGCTTAATAATCATAGTGTTGGAGAGACATGCATGTAACTTAGCAAGGTTACCAACCATTGATTGGCTATGGTGGCCTTCTTAAGTTGCACATCAGTAATAAGTAGCTTGCTCCTTTTCTTAAGTAGTTGCGAATAGATCACTCTAATGTTATTTGGAAGATGAAATATCTAAGAAAATGATTACCTAGCTCCAAATAGTCTTTCCAAGACCTCTTCATCTTGGGTAGCACTCATATGATCACTTCCTACTTTTGCAGATGCACATATGTCGACAATGACAACAATGTGAGGTACTAACATTGTAGGAGCATTTAGGGCTTTAGCAACCTTATCACACATCATCTCCATTATTATCTCCGAGCCTTAATGTTGCATGACTAGGATGATCACCCCCTCAACTTCCTTCAACATGACTGAGAAGGTGATGACATCTTGAAATTTTAGGAAATGCTTATCTAAGAATGGATACTGTGACCTCTCAAGTACTCAAATTGGATCTTGTGGATGATTGGTTCCTTTAGGCTGAGAATAGGATGGGTTGTTGAATTCTAAAAATTAGATGTATTATAAAAAAATACTTAGTGTTTAGTCATAGATAAATATTAAAGAGAAGGGTGTCAAATTTCAAAATAATATTAATAATAAACAAAAGAAATTTAGAGTATATGACATATTAACACTAAGTAAAATGCACTAAAAAACATGAAAAGGAAAAAACTTTCCAAATTTAGGGATATCAACTTAGGTATACAACCTTACCATTAATAATTTGAAAAATTATTAGAAGAAAATTAATTATTAATAGGAAGGATGTCCTAGTCCTAACTATATTTATATTAACATCCATGTTTGAACTTAAAATAGTAAAACAATTTGAGATAGCAATAGAAAGTTATGGTGAAATATCAACTTTTGTAGAGAAAGAAGATCTAGTAGAAAATAATAGCATATATTTTCCATCACAATTATTTCACTACTTGAAGTTGATATTACATCAAGAATTTCTTCCATGAGGTATAATTAGCTTATACACATTAGTTTTAATCTTTTAATCGATAATATTCTCTTCAAATAAAGATAAATTTGTCTTACGAGTTATCTCTTCAAACTCATAAATACTCTTTATAGGTTAAATTTAGTAATTCTTAATGGATTAAATAAAATTTCTAATTCTAGTTGTTACACATTTACAAGACCACAAGGTTCCTAATGTATAGATTTTTTGATCACCAACATAGAAAGTCTACCTTGTATTAAACACTTTGAGGTACATGATGAGATGATTGAGTCTAACCATTGGCCACTATTTTAAAGCCTTTTGATGAATTTATAACATGTTAGATAATAAAGAAAGCCAATTTCTTGTAGGATAACAAAGAAAATCTTGATGCAACACTTGTACAAATTTTAGTGCTAACAACATATCAAGTTCCTAGAAAAGCATTAACACAATCCCAACCTTGGTTTGATTCTAAATGTGTGGTGGCTAGGCTTTAATTAAAAGCATAGAAATCTACATTAGTTATTAAGTTCTATAATAATTTTATTCAGAACAAAGAAGAGACAGTTCATTAAAGACAAACGAACTATTCTTCTCCACATGGTCAAGAAAACACTATGAAGTTTCTTCATAAAAGGAAAAGATTAAAACTAAAATTTCCTCTTTCTAATAGTTTGCAGTTTTATCAAAATTTATTTTAAGGTAAAAGAGAGCTAGTATGATGTCAAAAGAACAATGACAAGATTTTGAGGACACTATGTAGTACATTAAAAGACTAGTGTCAAAAAATAATGAGGTGTTAGCCTAGTAATAACATGTTTAATTTGAAAGCTTCAAGTCATGGGTCCAATTCTAGTAGACAATGTTGCATTATAAAGTTCTAATTAGACTATATATCCTAGGATGTACCTATATTACAATTATTTCAAGGTCCAACACCCAAAATACTAGCTTCAGGAAAAGTAATTAATGTAGCAAGACTATATGAAAATGCTTATTTGGGAAGCATCTCTAGTACGAAAAATGGTTTAAAAAGATTTAAACCATGCTCTTCAAATTAATTTAGATAAAGAATTATGCATTAACACGTTATTTTACTCTTCAAAAAGGGAGAAAGATCTAACTTAAATAACTATAAGTTTATTATAGTTAGTAATATTTTTACCAAGTTTTTGGGAAATATGAGATGAATATTGTTAGATATACATAAGAGAATAATTTGTAAGCAATTTTGTAAGTTGACTATTAGAAATCATCATTTTATCATTTATCACTTTGTCATATTGAAATATCTTATTGATTATGCAAAAGGGTAAAATAAAAGAACTTTTATTTGCTTTATGAATTTTTCTAAAGTATATGATTCAATAATTTGAAGGAATATGTGAAAGCTATTACAAGACATAGGTACTTCAACATCTTTATTATCTCCTATTTAAAGTATTTTCCAAGACGTATCACCACTCCCATAAGAATATTATACTACATAGTGATATTAGGATGAAACAAGATTATCCTCTTTTACCTATACTTTTTGGTATTTTTATTAATGAACTTGAGGAGAGGGAGAGTATGCATAAAATTATAGGAGGATATTCTATTAAAATTAATGATCACTATGTAAATCTTTTGCTCTATATTTATGATGTAGCTCTCATCTCTAATTTTGAGGAGAGTCTACAAAAAATGCTTACTGTTTTGGATAATTTCTACCAAGAGTTAGGAATGAAAGCTAATATACAAAAACCAAAAATTTTGATGTGTGGCATTAGGAATAATGACTCCTCTTTCACTATTGGAAACAACCAAGTAAATTTAACACCAACTAATAGATATTTTGATTCAAATCTTTCTCGCAAATGCAACTAAGAGGTATGTATCAAATAAAGGATTGCAAATGGATTGAAGCCTTGTTTAATTTAAAAATCAAATGTCATAATGAAGCTATCTTATGATGGAAAATCAAAAAAAGTTGTTCTATTCTATTGTATAACCAAATCTTTTGTATAGGTGTGCAATATGGTTCTAAACTTGCTAGCAAATATTGGAAGAAAATAGAAGAAGTTCAAAAGCATTTTTTTGGTAGAAGTATTTGAGGTGAAAAAGTAGGTCCAATATGATTTGTTGTTTTTTGGAAGAAAATATGATATCCTTAGAGATAGAAGCTCTTTTTTAATTTGTACCATATTCTCTTAGTCTCTTTTGTAGCACAACAAATAAATTTTCAAAGAAATTCTTAGTTGCTAAATAGAAAAAAGAGTGGTTTCATGAAGGAATTATTTGGCTTAGAAAATAGAACATTGAGATGAAGATTATAGATTATGATATAAGGAAACTCTTTAAGAGTATCAAAAAATAAGAAATAAGGCACTTTTACACATCTATGATAATCTAACATGAAAGAAATAATTCTACTTGAATAGCATAAAAGGAAGCATCACTAAAAAAAACTTATTTGTTTACTTATATATCCTATCATCTATGATGTCAAATTACCTAAGTAAGATTGAGCTCCTATTATTTTAGAATTAAAAGAAGTAAATAGGTTCATATTTTAAGAGAATAGAACTTATTCTTTATGCAATCAAAAAGAAATTGAATATATGAATCACATATTTCTTGTCTAAAGCAAAGTTATAAAAAAATTATAGTTAATAGTTTAACTGAGTTTTTGAAATCAGAAAATGTTGAGGATCTCTAACGTAATAAAAAGTATTTGAGTGCGACTACCCACCTAAAAATTTAGAGTGATTTTAAAAACTAAGAGGTTGTAGCACCCTACTTTAGGCCACTACACAACCAAAAACACATATGAGGTACTTAGAGTTAATAACTAAAAGGTCATAGCTTTTCAATCCACTCCACCAAAAACACCCAGTTTCCCAAGGGTATGACCTTCAATTGTAATTTTATAGCATTTCTTTAAAATCCTACAACGACGGTTATTTTAATTAACTCTTATAAAAAATCCACTAAATTTTAAAAAATAATAAAATGAAAAATGGCTAAAAGAAATCTTCACCCTCATTCTCTTGATATGCCATTTAAATAACAATAGAAGCTTTTTGGATCATTTTTTCACAATCACTCTAATAATTTGAAAGAAAATCACCATCTTAGTAGAAGTAGGTAATTAGAATTCGATTTTGAGCTTAGACTCTTCAATGGAGGACCCCCTCCTCCACAATGTAAAAGTAGAAGCTCAAGATACGACCTCCACAAGAAAACTCATGTACATACTACTGGGATTACAAAGTGTTCATTCCCAACTTGCTGTACCCATTCTAAACTCATGTACCTACTACTGGGATTACAAAGTGTTATGCTACTGGGTGAACTAAGCAATAACATTACTGGGATTACCAAAAAAATATGTATTGGTGTGCAAAACTGGTCACTCTCACTCCACAATGTACCTCCACAATTTAAGAAAACTACTTTGGTGGTGATTTGAGTGCAAGAAAATTTTCAAAATGTATCACTTGTGCTACTCAAATTCTAGCGAGACACCAAACAATGAAGGAAAAAGATGCTCAATGTTAAGCGAAACATGCTCAACATTAGGCACATCCTTGAGGCAAAACAAGATCTTAAGGATTTTGTTACACATCCTTCCAAGAGATATTTCATTTTCTCAATCATTGCATGCTTTGTGATGAGTAGTAGGTACCCCCTATGGGAAACCATATGAATCACAAATGTTCACATCCAATCTAATTGAATTTGGTTAATGGAACTAATGTGGTATCTAGATTATTAAGCATTAATCATAGGTTACTATCTTGTCATTTGGACGAGTGGTAGTCTGGTCACGTATGATTTAGTCCAAAGTAAGACATATGATTATTGATGTTATGAAAAAAGGCTAAATTATATGAAAGTTTGAAAATTAATTATTTAAACTAATTAATAACAAGAAGATAAATCCTAAACTATCCTAAGGGCGATGAGTGTTCATTCCCAGCTTACTGTACACATTCTAAACTCATGTACCTACTACTGGGATTACAAAGTGTTATGCTACTGGGCGAACTAAGTAATAACATTATTGGGATTACCAAGAAAATATGTATTGGTGTGCAAAATTGGTCACTCTCATTACGCTAATTGATTAACATGCATGGAAATGTAAATATTAACTATGTACATTAAAAGTAAATTACATTGAAAGTAAATTTATTCTAAGTCAAAGTGCTGTAATGAATATGAATTAATCTTGATCTTATTGCCATTCATGGAATGTGTCCAAGCATAATGCCACTCAAATAAGATTTCATACAACTAACTTAAATCTAGACTATAGGTACTTACTATCTAGTTGCTAAGATTACAGGAGAAAACTGCAAGAGTTTGGGTATACTACTGACCAAATGACACCAAATATGCGGTGGGTGCTCACATATTTATAGGAAAATACAAGCATTACATGAATTGGAATGCATTGATGCATTTAGCTACATTGATGGGGATGCATCGATGAGGATGCATTGATGGGGCTACATCATCGCATCTAAGATGCATTACTCGATAATGCATCAACACATTTTCATCCACACATATGCATTAATGTATCTAAGATGCATTGACAGGGATGCATCAACGAGGCTTCATCAATGGGGATGTGTCTATGAAATTTCCCAACATATCATGTCTCATCATACCCTCATGATTGACTAAAAGCTCATCCTTGAGTTATATATAAATGGATGAATATAGAAATTGTGGGGTGACCAAGACTAGATTGGCCACCATTACAAAATTAGAATGCCATGTTACAAAATTTTATTTGAGTGGATGTATTAGAAAATGATGAAAAGACTGGAAAGACATTAAAGTTTGCAAAACTTCAAAGGTCTTTAAAAATCCACTAAAGATGAATCTTTCTTTTTTCGCTAGCAGTGGCAAACTTTCCAACCCTGATTATTATGTTGATGCTTCTCTTTTTATGCAAAACATTCTTGAAAGATGGACTGAAATTTATTCTCATCATCACATGGATTTAACAAAAATGTGATGCTTGAGCTTTAATCCCTATATGAGCTACTATTTATCCATGGGCATAGCTTCCATTGTTCTCCTCTTGGCGTTGTTTCCTTTGCTTTTACAAGACCTTCAACCTTAGAAATTCCATTTGGCATCATCTAAAATCACCAAAGGATCAACATTAGTTTTGATAATGTTTCATTAATGATTAACCCTTCCTGAATCCTTAGCTAGCTTAAAATTAGAGAAAATTTTAACATGTAAGCTTAAGATGATTCCATAATAATGCTTCCCAAGGGTCTAAGGTAACTAAAATTAGCAAGTTGTTCACATTATTTTGATTATTTTTACTATTAGTTACCATAATGTTAAAAAATGGGGAGTTGGAGAAATTTCAAAAATTACATCCTTAAACCCCAATAATAAATGAGCTTCACTTTTGAAGCACACAAGTTTTCGAATAATTAAAACCAAAGGTCTGGTTCACAAGATGGTCAAGAAAATTTGAATTTAGAGGAAAGTTTAATATAAAAGCATTAAAGATAACTCAAAATTGATGAGAAGTTGATTACAAAATCATGAATACATTTAGAGAAGTTGTCAATAATGTTCATGAAGATGTGAGGTTTGGTTTAGATCCATGATCAAAAAAAGTTATGTAGGTGGGCCCTCCCCAAAGCAGGCTCCTACCATAACGCCCTTGCATAACCACCTCTATAGATGTTCGTGGGAACCTTAAAAGTTAAATGCATATCATGCATTTGTTCAAAACAACACACAACTACCTTGGTTAGGATCTTTCACTATACTATACAAAATCATTAGACCCATAATTACATGCAGAGATGAGGTGAATAATGGGATGATAAGGGATTTCAAAGATTAGGATGTAAGGTATTTAACTATGTTTACAGTAGGTTCTTGTGTTAGTGGTGATTAAAATTACCATCATACCTATTTGTCCAAGTTCTAGACCAAGTCCATAGCATTAACAATGGCCTTGCATTAATGTGTTCTTTCTTGCCAACCATCATCAATCCATAACAACCACAGAGGACGAGCATCACTCCAAATAGAGAAGAAAGGAGAAGAAGGAAGAAAGGACCTTAGTTAAAGGGGTGGCTTCAAGAATGGGTAACATGTTTTTCCATCCTCATAACCAGTGCTTAAAGCCTAATGAGACGTGATATGCACAAGCCGTGATATCGCATCGTCCCCTGTGATGTCGTGTACGCGATATCGCAGTCCACCGCCAAATCTAGAAATAAGAGGTGGCACTTCCCTTATTCATCATCCTAGGCTTAAAGTAGGGAAAATCTGGTAGTTTGATCACTCCAGAGATAGAATATTTTCCATGTGCCTGCAGTAGGAGTCCCCAAGTGAACGGATCTTTATTCGAGCAGCTTTGTACTTGAACGCAAGTTGTGTACGACAATAAAGACAAGCTTTGTGGATAAACCTTGCAGTGCATGGAATAGGATTTATTATTTGTTATTTTCTATTATTTTTTATTTATTACATGTTATTTCCTACTTGTTATTTGTTACCTGCAGTAGTGTGGCATGAGTACGACTTGATTACGAGCATTGACGAATGTGTACAACTAATCAAGGAATCGGTTGCTCATCGCGATTAGATTCTCTCACCCTTTCCTCCTAGTTAAGTGCCTCAGTACGACCACTTTGAGCACGTGCATTATGTGTGGTGATCCCAGTAACAATTAGCGTTTGGTAGCCACAGTTGCATAGTTCAGGGTGTGTACGGTAAGTGGGAATGAATGCTGACGCTAGTTAATTTAGACTTAGGACATTAGTTAGAGTTAGTTAGTTTTGTCAACTCTTCACCTCGATAGCATAGGAGAAAAACACATAAAAGATATAAAAATCATATACCTCGGACTTACTTAAGCATACACCGTGAAAAATACATGTAAGTCTGGGAAGACAACGAATGATTAACCCCAAGTGTTCCATGGGGCGTGTAGGCATTTAGTCTATGGAGTTCGATCGGATCGTGCGTGCTACGCTCGTTTCGTATGGTTGAGTGTAGGGGTACCTTGCCACTCATCATTGGCACCATTTCTGGGGACTAAGTGTTTGTGCACAGAATAGAACATAAAGGATATCACTCACATCGTTGTGAGTCTAAATGAACCTTTGGGTTAATTAACAGAAAAATTTATATAACAATAAATTAGCACACTGATAAAAATGCCTCCTTCTCATAAGAGCAACTCACCACCTAAGGACCATACATGAGACAATCGGCAACATAAAACACATAACCAAAATTAGCCAGTGCCTCCACAATACAAGATGACATATACTCATCCCGATGAGTATATCCCCAACTTTACCTTTATTCTCCATCAAGACGAATAGCTGCAATGGAGAGATTTGCAAGGTAACATCGTGTTACCCCTAGATCAATCAGTCCCTAACATGCTCTTCCGTGCCTTGGCACAGATTGGCATGCAAGAACTTTACGCTGAATACGTTCTGGATGATTTTGACATGAGGGATTATTATCCCACAGATGCCCAACGTATGAGGGACTTAAGGCAAGAGAGTCAACATGCTTTTCTGAAGGGCAAAGTCCTGAACGTCCTTAGCAAAATAGGAGATGAGGAACCCCTTATCATGGGTTCTCTAACAAATGATGTTCCCCCTCCTAACGATGATGAGGAGGTTGGGTATCAAAACCTACGATCAACGATACATATCCCTGGTTCTGATGCCCGTGAACACCAACTGTTCATAGAGGGAACAACCACTCATGCTAAGGATGGGCACTTAGATCATCACTACGATCGGGGCTGTAGCAGCCAAAGAGAAGGTAAGAAACATTGTCATAGCGATGGTTCCCCTTCTTCTTCCCCTCCTTCACATCACTCACCCTCTCCTTCCACATCTGGGCATATCCACCATGAACATAAAGGTCAGGATAAAGGTAAGAAGGACGAAAGACCTCGACGAGAAATTTGAGAGAGAGGACAAGGGCAAAGACGTAGGGAGAGTAGGAAACAACGCAGACATCACAGGCATCATGAAAGAGATGATCATGACGAGCCCCTACTCTCAACCTATAGTATGCTTGACATAACAGAGGCAGTTAGGATTTCCACAAGGCATTTAAAAGATAGTCGGATCAAACGTTTAGACATGAACAATATCCCATGATTTGAAGGGGGATACAATGTTGATCTGAAAAATCATTTACAGGCATTCCATGATGCTTGTGCCTTGCAAAATATAGAAAATGAGTGATAAAAACTTAAGTTGTTCCTAAGGACACTCACCAAGGAAGTAGAGAGCTGGTATCGGTCCTTAGAACTAGAAACCATCAGGAGGTGGAGTACGATGCTAGAACTATTCAACAAAAAGTATCAAACGTACTCCAGAGTGTCCAATTTGCGTAAGTAGATCCAAGGTTGGAAGCAAGGTCATCACAAACCCTTGGATGCTACCATGGCCCGCTATTACACATTGTTACATTGTTGCCTGGGCCATGGGTATGCTCAGCGGGATCAACTTCGCCACATCGTGGATGGGCTAAGGCATGAAACTAGAAGAACCCTTGGGACTTATGTCCAAGGGAGACTTTCACAACTTAGAGCCCATGAGTACATAGCTTGTTGGAGCAAGTAGCAAAAGAAGAAGGTGAGCTACACAAAAGAAAAAGTGTTGAAGAGTACAACCATGATCCCTCCCTTCGAAAGAAGGGAGTGAAATTTTGTGATGAAGAGGATGAGTCACCACTCGAAGAGTTGGTGAACCGGAAAACCTTGTCGATCCAAAAATTAATAATAGAAATAGCGGCTAAGGTAGACGATGTATGGAGTTCCTTAGACTCTAAAATTGAAACCGTCTTAAAAATTGTAGAAGAGTTTAAGGTAGAACAAAGTAGTGACAAGGGTAAGAAAAAGTGGAGAGATTTAGGCCCTGCACATAACAGGGGTAAGGGGAAAATCACTAACTCAGATGTGGTTGTGGACTCTAACACAGACAATGACAGTAGATGTGAGATCTGCCACTATGACCATCTTAAGGGATGTTGCCCCATCATCTCACATCTACAGGAGTATGGGGTGTATGCACTAAGTACAAGACTCAACCAACGACAAACACCCTAAAGGTTACCTTATCCACAAGGTAACCCAAGGCAGTTCCACCAACCACTAACGTATTATCCAAGTGGAACTCCCCCATAGTCCACTGGACAGTATCAGCAGTGGTAATACCCACAATCATGGGGGACGCCATCGTCGAAACATTAGTACCCTTACTAGTAGCCTAACCCTTATGGATATTATATGCAGCAGCCGATTTCTCCAAGTGACTCTATGAGTCACACAACCCCCAACCGTTACTACCAAGTTCGAGAGTACTTTAGAAGGACTCCTTCTCCTCCGGGAGACACTCCATACCCACACCATCCTCCTAATCCATCCACACCTCTTTCACCAGTAGTAGTTCCCATAACACCTCTTGCTCCAACAATGCAAGGGGAACTTCCTCCTCAACCACAGTAACGTCACGCTACGAGAGCTGTAAATATTCAACTTGCTACTAGTTCTGACAACTGTAAAAAAAGAAGACCTTTCTTTAGAACTAAAAGCTTAGATAAACTCTCGCAACAACAAGCGGTTGGGCCCATGTACACTCCTCCACCATCTAACACTTCGGAGCACCATTCTATCCAAAATTAGAGCTTAACGCATATGGTTATGTTAATGCATACTGTAACTGACTGGATCAAGGTAGGCCACCTTCCCAGGAAACTAGCTGACCCTGGGAGTCCCTTAATCTATTTACAAATTACTAGAAATAAACCACATAGGGATCTTCTTGACTTAGGTTCCAGAGTTAACTTAATTTCACAAGAGATGTATCACGCCTGGAACCTATCCCAACTTAGGAAGAGCAACATTCAACTAGAGCTGGTAGACCAGTCTATCACCATTCCCTTGGGATTGGTGAAGGACATAATCACCACTGTGTGTGGTTGGTCTTACCCAGTTGATTTTCTAGTGATTGAAGTTAACAACAATGAAGGGTGGCTAAGTATAGTAGACACATGCCTTAGGATCCACGATATTTCCTTGGAAATCTCTAAGATAAACATTTGTGGAAAGATTGAGAAGAGGAAAGTTCCATGCATCACATACGGTGATTCATCAGGTGATGACATGGAGGGATGCTCATCTCCTCCATGAAGTAGGTGTGCCCTTGAAACTTTGAAACAAAGATGCTTATATGTAGCAACCACACAACCAGTAGTAGACACCCTGTGGTTGATAGCTACTAGAAGGAGCAGAAAAATATGCATGGAACGAACTAAGAAAACCGATGCCAACAACGAAGGCGTAAAAACATTGGAATATGAGTGTCGCCAACTTCCAACCCTCAATTTAAGATCATCAATTGGGAGAAGTTGGACACTTTTAAGAAATTCAAACAGGAGCTCGTTATTTTGGATCTCTCCCTTTCCACTTAGTCATGAAGAGATGACCACCTATGCTAATCATATGGGGCCCTCAGTTCTTTTTCGATTTTTGTTTTACACGTTTTTGTTTTACAACATTTTTATTTTACAAATTTCTTTAACTTTTCTAGTTTTTATTTTACAAATTTCTTTAACTTTTCTAGTTTTTTGTTTTACAACATTGTTATACTTTTTCCATTTTTGTGTGTGTGTGTGATCCACCCTGTAAGTTTGTCACCCAATAAGTTTTCGGAATGATGGTATAAAATTTTTTCATATTAATTGCTAATGTTTGGTTTTTACCTTTAAGTCACAATGTTGATACTAATGTATGTTTCTTTTGATATGTTAGGCAATGAGTTCACTTCATCCATCCATCCACAACACTCTCTCGGCTTGGAAATGTACAGTCTCCTTATTAATAAGAATTTAAACGAATTGGTGACTGGGTATTTCTCAAACTAAGGAAGGACTCAAGGATTGCAAAGGGTGTGACTTCAAGGGAACTTAATGCTTTTGTGTTGATCGTTCTCTTGGGTGCTTGGATGTTTTTCTTCTTGAGTTTTCTTGCCGTTCTGATGTTACCCAACTATCGGAAGTTGAGACAATAAAAATAAGAAGACTTTGCATGGTGTGGTTCTCACACATAAAAACACAAAAAAAACAGTGAGAATTCAAAGCACACCCCTTAGACGAAATAAAATTTGGGCTACAAGCACTAGTTATGGAATGGTGGTGGCTCTTTGGAGATGCATCCTTGTTATCCAAGTGGATAGTTTAGCCAAATGCATTGATGCGAAGTCATTGGAAGTGGTTGGTTTGAGGCCGCAGTTGGAATGAGATGTGCCAAGTCACATTAATCATGAAACACACAAGGGGTTGTATACCACCTTGTTCTTGGGATTCCATTCCATTCCCTTCTTTCCATCTTTCTCTCCATGATCCACCTCATTGCCGATTGTATCATTAGTGTATATATTTTGGTAGATGCATTGTTTTCTTTTTGGTAAATTCTTATGGTTAAGACTTTAACTTTTTTTCCAAATGACATTCCCAGAGCCTATGGACTCTTTGAATGTGGGCTTGTCAGGGCAGTAAGGGCATGAGCCTGATTTGGGGAGGACCCACTGACATTCCTATTTGAAGCATTAGTTAAATTCTTTCTCTTAACATTTTGCAATTAATTATTATTTTGTTTATTACCATCTTGACATCCATTTCACTGATGTTTTTCATTGTCCCTTTTTACCTATCTTTCTTATTCCTTTTCTTTCTCCATTCTAATGCTACCGGAGGTTCGCAACTAGTCATGGGGGTACGGGGCCCGATTTTTTCGATTTTCTCCTAGCCCCAAAATTTTTGATTTTATTCCTAACCCCTACACCTTCAGTAGTCCTCATTAATATATTTCCAGATCCGTATTAGGCATACCACAACCTAACCAATGAACCTACACCGAAGCAAGGTATTAATTACATGATGATTCATTTACCCTTGCTAATATAAGATTGTGTTGTGTGTGCAGATGGAGATCATACAAACAATGGATTGGATCTGGAGCAAACACTTGAAATGGAGCAACACTGAAGTAGCTATGCAAGGAGCAAGATCGATGATGCACTTACCAATAGACAATGGAAGGTGCAATCTTGGCGTTGGCAGCAGCAACACTTCTTTCTCTCTCTCTTTCTCTCTCAGCTGCCAAATGAGGCCTGATATCATTGTAATAAGGTGTACACCTTTGTTTTCATGAACACCATTTTTGTCAAGTCTTGTAATGATGATCCGTTCACATGTCATCCCATTAGTTCCATTCCCCTCAATAATTCCATACCTTCCCGATATTATTGTAAGGAACTTGAGGACGAGTTTTCATTCAGTCATGGGGGTATGATGAGACACGATATGCACAAGCTACGATATCGCGTCGTCCCCTACGATGTCGTGTACGTGATATCGCGGTCTACTGCAAAATCTATAAATAAGAGGTGGCACTCCCCTTATTCATCATCCTAGGCTTAAAGTAGGGAAACTCTGGTAGTTTGATCACTCCAGAGATAGAATATTTTCCATGTGCCTGCAGTAGGAGTCCCCAAGTGAACGGATCTTTATTCGAGCAACTTTGTACCTGAACACAAGTTGTGTACGGCAATAAAGACGAGCTTTGTGGATGAACCTTGCAATGCATGGAATAGGATTTATTATTTTTTATTTCCTATTATTTGTTATTTATTACATGTTATTTCCTACCTGTTATTTATTACTTGCAGTAGTGCGGCATGAGTATGACTTGATTACGAGCATTGACGAATGTGGACGGCTAATCAAGGAATCGGCTGCTCATAATGATTAGATTCTCTCACCCTTTCCTCCTAGTTAAGTACCTCAGTATGACCACTTCGAGCACATGCGTTACATGTGGTGATCTTAGTAATGATTAGCATTTGGTAGCCACAGTTGCATAGTTCAGGGTGTGTACGGTAAGTGGGAACGGATGCTGACGCTAGTTAATTTAGACTTAGGACATTAGTTAGAGTTAGTTAGTTTTGTCAAATCTTCACCTCGATAGCATAGGAGAAAAACACATAAAAGATATAAAAATCATATACCTCGGACTTACTTAACCATACACCATGACAAACACAAGTAAGTCTGGGAAGACAACGAATGATTAACCCCAAGTGTTCCATGGGGCGTGTAGGCATTTAGTCTATGGAGTTCGATCGGATCGTGCGTGCTACGCTCGTTTCGTATGGTTGAGTGTAAGGGTACCTTGCCACTCATCAAAGCCCATTATTATGTCTCAAGAGTGTGCTTTGAATTCCTATTCTTTTTTTTATTTTTCTCTCTTTTTATTTATTTTTTTCTTTTTTTAATGGGAATCACACCATGCAAAAACATGCTTTTTTTATTAGTTGAAAATAAAAGTGATGATATGTTCCTAGAGAAGTCATAAACTACATGAAGAAAGTGACGAAGAGAACCCACAAATTCCCTTGAGGTCACACCCTTTTCCATTCCCACTTGGTCTTTCCCCTTTTCTTCAAGGAAAAATGATCATTAGTTAATTTTAGTTTCATGTAGGAAGAACCATATTGATTTCATGATAAAAGCCTATTATTTATAGAACTAGAGGGATGGATGATGTGGTCTCACTACTTTACACAATTGTTCACCCAATCATCTTGATAACATAGGATAAAAACTCAGCATATGATGTTAACTTTTACATCATGATTGATAATATTATTAACAAAAACATAGTAGACATTCATAAAACATAAAGGAAATGACTTAAGAAAAGAGAAAATTATAAAGAAATGAAAAATAACAAGAAATAAAAAACATATTAAGAATTAAATTTTTTTAAAAATTTAGGAAAATGATCAAAAAGTGTAAAAAAAAAAAAGTAACAATGCACTTATTAGTTTTTGATTCAAGATGAAGCATCTCCCCCACAACTAAGCTCATGGGCAAGCATTCAGAAAATGAACCACACATCTTCTTAGTTATGCACCACAAGTTTTCCATTTATCATCTTTAATGATTTAAGTTTTTTCTTGGTAGCACATTTAACATTAATGATAATTACATTTTGATCATTTGGAGACATATCTTTAGTTGGAATAGAAGATGTTTTCCTGTTAAGGGATCCAGAGATGTTTCCTTTTTTATTTTCTATTTTAGTTCTTGTGTCTTCTTGTTTAACATTTTCTTTTGATGTATAGTTAGAGTGTCAAATGTTCTTCTCTAAGTTCTCTATTTGGTTTATTTTCTTAGGATAAGAACTAATAAGTGGGTTGGATATTTCCATGCATCTTTTGAACAATTTTGTATTCTTGTTTTAAGTCACTAGGTATCTTTTGGTTTAGTCGCTATTGTGTAGACTTGGTTTTGCACACACACTTATTCCTTAAGTTTGTTGTGGGTTGGTATAGGGATCATTTTAATACTTTGAACTTCTGACCCACAACTACATCCTTTATCATTATTAGTAATTCATGGAACTTTTTGTCTCTCCACAGTGATAGGTTCATCTTTTATGTTTTGAGTCAGAGTGCTCATGGTTGTTGGCTGTTGCATAGGATTAAGAGACATTATTTTTGTAAGAGGGTTGCACCAGATTTTCCTTATGCTAGTTTTGATGAGCTAGTAGGTCTACTAGTTTTATTCACATGTGTGAAAATTATCCTAAAGAAAGGATGTTTCTATTAAGGTTGTGGTGCCAATTCTTCTTGCATTATTGGTGGTGACATATGTTGGAGGGAAGTATGAGAGTATTGAGGATGTGACAGAGGATAAGAGGTGCAAGATGGTAATCCCATAGGAGATGTTGTGGGTTGATGATATTTAGGAGAGTATTAGTAGTGATTTAAGGCAAGGAAAGTAGAGTCATTTGGAGAAACAAGTTGTTGAACATAGTATTTGTAAGGGTCCAGTTGATGATAAGAGTATTGCTGGTTTGTTGATGGCATCCCCCACAACTATGGGTTTTGCCATTGTGATTGACAGTAGTCTTGAGGTTGATAAGAAGTCTCATTGGGATAGTACTATTGGATATATAACTGTCTATAATTACCTTGTGGGTAAGGTAATCTTCTAGGCATTTTCTTATCTACAAACTTGAGATTTAAAGCAAAAGTTCCAAACTCTTGTAGATGTAACATAACTAGGTAATAGCCCTTTGGATGTTCATATTTACAGATGTTATATCCATCATCCTCTGCTATATCTAAGTCTAAAACCTCTTTTACTACAGTTGTTTTCCTTTTCTATCGATAAGTATCTTTACCTGTTTCCTTGTTCTTTTTCCTCTTCTTATTTTATTCACTTAATTATTTTTTCTTTACCTTTTCCTCTATGATTTTCAAGTTGGTTGTAACTATTTCATTCATAAACTCCCACATATTATCCACCCTTACATCAATCTTAGTTGTAGAATTTTTTATTGGCAAGGTTTTATGTGAAATGAACTCATCAAGAGTTGCATCTTTTTCCTGATCATATATGTGGATCTCTTTTTTATGAAGATTTGGATCCCAGTTATATTCCTCTACACTCTTTCTTTTACATAGCTCTCCTTCTTCTTTTGCCACATGTTCAACTAACCTTTGTATTTGATGACCTCTCAATTTGGATAATCATTCTTGGGCATAGATCCTAAGGGTCTCTCTCATTTTATTACAAAGCCCATCTATGAAGTGGAGAAGTTGCTCTTTTCTAGAAAAACCATGGCTTGGACATCAATGTAGTAGAGAATAGTATCTATTCAAGGATACATCTAAGGATTCATGATTTTCTTACTTTCACCCTTGGATTTATTTTCTTAGATTGTACACTCTCTCCTAGGTTTACTATTTTTCATTGAAGAGGTCAAGAATTATGGACGGCCAGTTGATTGAATTTGGTTCCAATGATCTATATCAACTTTTAGCTTCTTCTATTAGTGTCCTAGGGAATAGCTTAAGCTTTTTCCATCTACTTTCAATGTTTTGTAAGGTGCAAGCATCATGGAAGGCTTGTAAATGAAGTAGGGGATTAGAATTATAGGCTCCCTTAAATTTAGAAGTGTTATTCATATCAAGACATTTGGTGTAGCTATCTCTTTGGTGGATATGAGGTGTTCAAACTACCTTCATAATTTGTATCATGCTCCTAGTAGCCAACAAGGGTTCATCTTCATTAGACATGTCATGGTTATAATCACTATTTCTATTTTTCTGATAGTGATGATTTTGTATATGCTCACTTTGATGTATTTCATCTTGAGTTTGCATTCTATTTTTATCTTCATCTTGACCCCTTAGTATATCTTTATCTCTATACCTATGTTCATATTTATCAAAACTATACATTCAAGAGGAAGAGGAAGATGGTGAACTGGGAGAATCACCATGGCTTTTATATCTCCCCTTATGGTCCCTTGATTTATCTCTTCTAGGTTTGGAGGAGGTCTTAGGCCTTGAGACCCTTCTTGTTCTAGGACTTACTTCATATCCTCTAAGATTATCTGCATTAGTCAAATGTAGTATTTGAATGTAGTAAGGGTCTAAATGAGCATATGAGACTCCTATGTTTAGTGATCCACTTCAATTTTCTTCCATATAGAACCTACCATTTTTTCTACTAGTGTTCTCATCATATGATGGATTATTGGCTCTATGTGAAGAAGACATGTTTTTAATTAATAATGTATGTGAATTAAAATATTAAATTTTCTTAAAAGATAAGTTGTTGATGCCTTTACAAGGATTGTTTATAATATAACTCATCTAGATAACAAGCACCACCCTCGACAATGGTGCCAATGATGAGTAGGAGGTACCTGCTACATCCAACCATATGAATCACATGTGTTCACATAAAATCCAATCAAATTCAGTGGATGGAACTAGTGTGGTATCTAGATTGTTAAGCATTAATTGTAGGTCAGTATCTTCTAATTGGGACTAGTGATAGGTTGTTAACGTATGGTTTAGTCCAAAGTAAGGCATATGATTATTGATGTTGTGCAGCCAAGGCTAAATTATATGAAAGTATGAAAATTAATTATTTAAACTAATTATTAGTAAGAAGATAAATCCAAAACTATCCTAAGGGTAATGAGTGTCCATTCCCAACTTGCTATACATATCTTAAACTTACATACCCACTACTGGGATTACTAAGTGTTATGCTAATGGGGGAACTAAGCAATAATGTTGCTAGGATTACCAAGCAAATACATATTTATGCTTGAAACTAGTTGCACTCATTCTATTAATTGATTAATGTGTATGGAAATGTAAATATTAACTTGGTACATCAAAAATAAATTGCATTAATAGTAAATCTATTCTAAGTTGAAGTATTGCAATGAATATGAATCAATCTCGATCTTATTGCCACTCATGGAATGTGTCCAGGTAGAATGCCACTCAAATAATATGGTGTAAAATTGACTCAAATCTACACTATGGGCACTCATTGATTGTTTGTTTAGATTACAAGAGATAATTGCAAGAATTTGGCTATAATATTGACCAAATGACATTAAATACATAGTAGGTGCTTTCATATTTATAGGAAAATATAGGCATTACATCAATGGGGATGCATTCACACATTTAGTTGTGTCAATGGGGATGCATCAACAAGGATGTGTCAATGGGAATGCATTGATGGGCTACATCAATGCATCTAAGATGCATTTGTCGTTAATGCACCAATGCATTTTCATCCATACATATGCATCAATGCATCTAAGATGCATTGATAGGGATGCATCAACAAGGCTTTATCGATGGGGATGCATTGATGAAGTCGCTCAACATATCATGTCTCATCACTTTGAAAATATGAATCATGGTCTCGCAAATCCTTAAGAACTACTTTAGAGAATTTTTCTTGCCTTGAGATATGCAAGCTATGAGTGTATGTAATGATTTAGCATAAGTTAATAAATCACATTCATATAATAATACTAAGTAAGGTATTTGCATATTTACCTTTAAGTCATTAAGAAGAATTTTTTTTGTCACTCTTTCAATATCTTTTCAAAGTTTAGTACTAAGTCTAGGTCCCCAAATAACACGTCCATACAATATAGTAGAATAAATGATAGTTTGAAATTTTTTTTTTCTAATCTTCCAAGCTTAGAGATTTGAATCCTTGCATTTGTTTTTTAAAGGATATAGAGCCTTGAAGTCTTCTACTATTTTTTCCTTGATGCACTTCCCCTACATAGAATTATTCATATAAATAAGTCCCGAATATTTAGAAGAATTTACTATTTGCACATTGGTACTTCCAAAAAGAAAGTTATAATAATTATTTCTTGTACCCAAACTCATCAATTTATTTCTCTCTACATTTACTTGAAGACTAGATAAATGACAATAATTTTCTAAAATTTGCAATATATTTTGTATACCTTCTGATGTAGTAGAAATCACAATAGCATCATCTGCATATAAAAGAAGATTTACTACTTGGGGATCTAATGTTGATAGCATGACTATCTTCCATGTTGTACAACCATTCTTATATTTCATCAATAATATCATTTAGATTTCTGGATAGGCTTTCCTTAGAGTGTTATGGATGAAATGTCATTTAGCATTACCTATCTAAGATTGATCTGGGACTTATAGTTGGCATCTTCACTAAAATTATAGTAATATGTGCAGGTTGTGAGTTACAAGAATTGTAACTTGTAAGTCATACCATCCCTTTAGTTTTTATGGTAGAAAAATATATTAACTTTTGTACTTACCTTATACCATAAAAATATCTCAAGTCTAAAATGTGCCCTCCATTCCTATATTAAAAATACCATGTGGCCTATGGTTTACATGTTTTTTACATGGTCAAATTGTTTCATGTTACATGACTCTGCATTATATAATTAGTTATATAACTAGCGTAGTTATATATTTATAATATATATTTGATGAGTGATAGGTATCTGCTATGTCCAACCATATGAATCACAAACATTCACTAGCTATTCGATTGAATTCCATAGACTTATTTACCTAAGTGGCCAATATTCCTAAATAGTTAATCATGTAGTTGTAAGGTTGTTATTTTCTTAATCCACACTTGTGTTTTAACTATGCATATGATTAAGTGTGTTTAAGGCCTAAGACGTATATTTTTGTAATTATTTTTAATATATTTTTCTCCTTACAACCAGATGATTATGTGCAGGTTGAATAATTAATTATCTAACAAATCAACTAGTTTAATAACTAACTATCCTAATGTTGAGTTTTCGATCCCACTTACCATACACATCCTAAACTAGTATTAACACTACTGGGTTACCAAGTGGCTATTACCAGGCATACCAAATATCCACTATTGGGAGTACCAAGAGTTAATACATTATGCTTGAAGTAGTGGTATTCACATGTTTATGATTAATTATATTAACTAAATAAATACATAAATGTAAAGTGCATGGAAAGTAACATGTTGAACAGAAATAGTAAACTATTCTAAGTGCAATAGATGTAGGAAATCTCAATTTTATTGTTGTTCATGCCAATGTGTTTAGGTACATAGGGACGTGAATAAAACTTTGTACAATCTCTCAAATCCATACTATAGGCACTCATAGAGAAAATATTCTAACTCTAGAGGAAATACACTACAAGAGTTTTGCTAAGGTTATGATTGAAAGGTATCATAAACACAAGGGATGCACACATTTATATAGCTAGTAACTATGTCAATGTCGACATATCTATATCAACGCATCCTACCATGCATTGATAGGGATATATCAATTGGGTTGCATTGACATAGCCTACCTTATTGATTGTTCATCATACCCCTACGATTGACTAAAAGCTTGTCCTCAAATGAACAAAAGTAGAATCAAGCTTCCTATAAAATTTTATGTGCTTGCTCCTTGTCTCAAGTAGTTGTGACTGGTCCACTGTGATGTCATCTAGAAGATCAAAGATCCAAAAAAATGATTACTTGGCTGCAAATTGTTTTCTAAGAACTCTTTGTGTTGGGAAGCACTCATCCAATCACTTCTTTCTTTTGCATATGCATGAATGTCTACATTGGTAGTAATGTGAGAGATTAACGCTAGAGGAGCATTTAGGGCTTCAACAACCTTATCAAGCATCATCTGCACTACTATCTCCTGGCCTTTATGTTGCATGAACAATATGGTCACCCCATCAACTTCCTTCAACATGACTAAGAAGGCTACAAAATTTCCTAAATTTTTAGGAAATGCTTATGTATGAATGAATATTGTGACCTTTCAAGCACTCATATTGGATCTTGTGGATGTTTGGTTCCTTTATGCTAAGAATAGGATGGGATGTAAAATTTTAAAAATGAAGTGTATTATAAAGAAATATTTAGTGTTTAACCATAGATAAGTATTAAAGAGAATGGTATTAAATCATAAAATAATATTAATAAAAAAAATTAGTGTATATGACATGTTAACCCAAAATCCAACTAAGGGTGACCCTTAGATTAATAAGTCTTACACATAATAAACTTCATTAAACAATATTCTTTAAGTACAACATTCATAAGTTAAGGTGGTTAATAGCTCAGTTTATGGTAATGCTTATTAGTGTTTAGTTTTTATTAAATACTTGCTTAGATGAGTCACTAAGGTGGAAAGGGTGTGTTATATGGGACCTAGTTTCTTTGGTGGTAAAGGCATTTATTGATATCAAGTAAGATCAATGCCATGTGAGGAATCCTTGCAAAATGAATTTGTCTTCCACAAGAACCTCATGATTGAAGCTAGTCATGTATTGAATTTCTTGTGAATAAGAAGAAAAAACTAAAAGATAAAAAAGAAAAAAGAAAAAAGAGAAAGCAAGAGATGAAAAAAAGAAGAAGAAGAAAAAGAAGATCCCATAAAAACCTTCAATCATGAGACAAGCCACACTCCCATAGGAACCTTATGTTGACCTTTTGGTATGTGAAAATGTTAAGGAAAATGGAGTACAAGGATGTTTTTGTGGTTTTAGTGTTTACAATAGCAAGAGCAAAGGACTCAAGAACTCATAAGTAAAGTCAGGATCGCAAGGACTCAAGGGAGCATGGACAAATACAAAGATTCCAAGCTGAATGTGTCTATTTATGTTTATTTTTGTTGAGAAAGATTCTTGGTTGTTTTGGCATGTTTCAAAATGTTTTGGCGTATTTTGATGAGTTTAGGAGGTTGTAAGATCTATGGGGACTTGTTTGGAGGCATCCAAAGCCTCTTACCATCAAAATGAGTAGATTCATATTTGGCCCCTGAAAAAGAGATGTCTTTCCCATAACAAAGATGCCTTTATAGTAGGTAGCATAGGCAAATATGTCTCTACAAAATAGTAGACATCTTTCATCAAAAAAAGATTTGTTTCATTAGACAAAGACATCTTCTTGGAATCAGGGCTAGTTATAGAAAGACATCTTTCACCAAAAGAAGATATCTTTCAAGAATAGAGACAAAAGGTAAAAAGATGTCTCAGACATGAAGAAGACATCTTCCATGACCATTAAATGGCCATTACACAAGTTTTGAGATGGAATTATAAAACATAATAACTATAAGAAGAGTTCACTCTCATTGGAGAATATGCAAGCATTATGTACTATCAATTGAATTCATCAAGCAATCATTGTAATCACTATTGCTCCTCATTGTATTATTATTTTTCCATTGTAGAGTGTGATGTACCTCAAAGTGCAAGGATCAAAAAAATAAGTTACATTCATCCCTTGTAATTGTTGTTCTCTCTTGTTATCCTACAGGGTTGATGTGCTTCTTATAGGAAGGCATCTTGATTCAGCTTATTCAGATCCTATGGGATTGAGTTGTTGGTGTTGCAACACAATACTATAGAGTGGAGGCTCAATATTATAAATGGAAACCACATTCAAAGATTGTTAAAGCCTTATGAGGTTGAGTAGTTAATGTAGCATTACAACACTCTAAAGCGGAGCTTAAAGATTGTATAGGATGTGCTACCCTTCAAACCACATTTGAAAGTAACAAACTCCAGAGGTGTGCTTGTGATCTACCCTTCGAGTGTAGACTACCTAAGTTGGGAAACTATGTTAAATTTTGGGAACTTATTCATCCCCATTCCCACCAAACTCCCCACCCTTCTAAGCTCAACATTTTACAAGTCGTATCAGAGCTTGGTACTCTTCTTCATCATCAACTTTAAGAGTGAAGAATCAAGGGGACATCTTATACAAATCCATCCTTATTCGATGGATTTGACTTTGCTTGTTAGAAGGCTAGGATGCAAGGATTCTTTGAATCTATGGAGTTCAAAGTTTGGGAGTCCATCCTTGAGGGCAACACATCACCCATTGACAACATAACAAAATTCATCAAGTCGTAGTGCAAATGGACACAAGAAGAAAAAGATAAGTTCATGTTTGATTCTAAAGAAAAAATTTGTTTATATTTTGCTTTGAACAATTCTAAATTTAATAGAGTAGTTGGTTGTAAAATAGCCAAAGAAATTTTGGTAACATTGGAGGCTACTTATGAGGGGACTTTAATTGTTAAGCAAGCTAAATTGGTGGTTTTGCAAAGTGAATACGATAAGCTCAAAATAAGAGAAGGAGAGAAAATAAAAGATTATTTCTCTAGAGAAAATGATGTTATTATGGCTATTATAGATACTAATAAAGGTTTACCAGAAAGTGATGTCATACTTAAAATGATTAGAACTCTCCAACTGGAATTTAAACCCAAGGTCATAGCCATGGAGGTGATTAGAGACTTTTCTATTTTGAAATTCAAAGAGCTTCAAAGTGCTCTTATTGCTGATGAAATGAACCTCATAAGCAAAGGGGCTATTCAAGGAAAAGCAATAGCACTAAAATTAGCCTTCAAAGACAAGGAATCTAGTAAACAAGATACAGGTAGCAAAGAGAAGATAACTCTTCTCCTAAGAAGGATACCAAGTCATATGACAAGAAGAAGTAACAATTTCAATCAACAAAGATCCAATCAACTTAGAGGTAAGGAAAGAAATAGAACTTTTTCAAATTCTAACTTTGATTTCCCTTCAATAGAATGTTGGGTATGTTGTGGAAGAGGCCATGTGGCCTCTGAGTGTCCTAGTAATTGTAAGTTATAGTAGAGGTACAGAAATGATGAGGAGATGAAGAAGACCAACTTCTATATAAGTTGGGGTGATGAAAAAAAATGCAAAAAAAGTGGCTAATGATGCTCAAAATTCACAACTTCTTTGTATGGGCCTTACAGATGATGATATCGGCTCCTCAAATGATGAAATAAATGAGTAAGAAAGGTTTGATTTGTTATGTGATGAATTATTATCTTTTTAAAATCTCTACAATAATTTGAATAAGCAAGTTAAGACAAAAGATCATTAGATATCTTTATTAAATTCAACATTTTCAATTTTACCAAATAATTCTCAGACCTAAGGGCTAAGAATGAAAAACTAACCTTGTCTTATGAGTAGGCTAAAGTGGAAATTACATATGTAAAACTTGTAAATGAAAGGTTGGTTAAAGGAAAAGATTCACTTCAAATGGTTCTTGGATAAGGAAGAACTTCACAAGATAAAAGTCAACTTAGATGTTATTCCTAAGAAGAAGAACCTACACAACCTTCATCCCATCTAAATGAATCTCCAAGGAGTAAGGGTACTACATCAAAAGAAGCTCCTATTCATCAAAAGACTCATGAAAGGTTTGATCATTCTAATTACTCTTACTATAATAGTAGGGTTAGATTTTATTATTACAATAAGTTTGGGCTTAGACAACGGAAGTGTAATTTAAAGTTTTATCATATAAGTACCTAGTCATATCACAAGATTCCTTAGTCTAATCAAAATGCACTAAGAAAGGAATTTGTGCAAGGAAAAAAGGATTGGAGGATAGAGCACAAAGGAGTCAAAAAATTCTAGAGAATCAACAAGAGGTAACCTGAAAATGAGAAGATACTATTTGGCCAATTTGTGAAAGGGAGCCAAGCCTTGAAAATTGAAGAATTCTATGTAAAAAGAGAAATCTCGAAAGAGGAATATCAATCTCTAGCACTCTAGGCTCCTTAATTTTCCATCAGCAAGCAAGAATTTCAATGCAGCATGAAGATCCTAAAAGGCTCAAGGAAGAATAAAAATATCTCTACAACAGATGCATTATGAAAAAAGGAAGAAACTCAAGCATGTATGTAGGGGGAGCATGTACCTCTTCAACAATTTTCATACTCTAGGCCACTAATGTAGGGGGAGTCTTTTGAAACCTTGATCAAACGACACTCAGATAGCAAGATGAGCAAGAAAATGATTATTCTTTTTATGGTAAAGTATCCTGGATAAAAGTATGCTTTGATCAAAACATGATTTTCCCATACCAAAACAAGCAGTTTCATTTTTGGAGGCACCCAGCATCAAAACAAGCAATTTAATTTTTAGCTCCTGTAGAAGAGACATCTTTCCCATATCAAAGACATATTTTCAATAGGTAGCATAGGCAAAGATGTCTTTGCAAAATAGTAGATGTCTTTCATCAAAAAAAGACATCTCCTTAGAATGAAGGCTAGTTATAGAAAGACGTATTTTACTAGAAGAATACATCTTCCTAGAATGAATGCCAAATATAGAAAGATGTCTTAGTCACGAAGTAGACTTCTTCCATGACCATTAGATACTTGTTGCACAAGTTCCAAGATGAATTTAGAAACATAGTAGCTATAAGAAGACTTCACTCATTGGGAAATGTGCAAGAATTGTATAGTATCAATTGTGTTCATCAAGTAATCATTGTTCCTCCTCATTGTATTATCATTTGTCCATTGTAAAGTGTGATGTACCTCGAAGTGCAAGGATTAGTAAACTAAGTTGGATTCATCTTTTGTAATTATCATTCTCTCTTGTTACCATGCTGGGTTGATGTGCTTCTTGCAAGAATGCATCTTAATTGAGCTTGTTACGATCTTGCAAGATTAAGTGGTTGGTGTTGCGGCACAACACTTTGGAGTGGAGCTCTAGATTGTAAAGGTTATGGAAGCTTGAAAATCACATTCTAAGCTTGTTGAGACATTGTCGGGTTACAAGGTGTGATGCCCTTCAAACTACATTTAAAAGTAACAAAGTCTAAAGATGTGCTTGCGATTGAACCTCCAAGTGTGAACTACCCAAGTTGGGGAACCATGTTAAATTTGGTGTGTGTGCTTTGTCCAAAGAATTTGAATTTCAAAAACTTAGTCATCCCTCTCCCTTCTAAGTTCAACGTTCCATAGCTTACAGTTGGGGTGATGCTCAAAGCTAACAATTTCAAGCATCCCACAAGAACCCCCTATTGTGAGCAAAGTTTTTAAGGGTCAAGTAATAATTACTAATCAAATAACGATGTCAAAAGTTGAAAAATTGGTATTTTTCCTATGAAAATGTTATGAGATTTCATCCTAGAATTCATGTCTATAACTAGAATGCACAAGGTATTTTATTCCATATACAAGATGGCTCTGTACAAGCCTATTAAGTGTTTGATATTTTAACATTTTAAGAATGTTCCTACCTTTAAGCAATAGATATAAGGTTGAAAATTCTTTGATTCAGAGTATTTTATAAATGATAGATTACTACTGTAGTTAGCAAGTTTGCTGAAATAATAATGACAGTTCTAAGGGGGAAAAGTAACCAATACAAGCATAAGAAAATAAAAAAAATAACGATAAAATATTTAGAAGTCTCGTATTTAGCCAAAACCATGTGCAGACCCTACAACTAAGAAGAAAAAAGCTTTAAAAACTTAAGGTTCTATGTTAATAGTTAATTCATGAATAAAAAATGGATGAAATTGTATCAACAAAAAATTGCATAGAAATTGGGAGAAAACAATTCCAAGGAAAAAAAATTCTTGTTTCAATCACTATGAATTTATGTAGAACATATTATCCTTAATGGTAATAAAACCATGGTAAGGTTTTGGAAGGCCATTTCTACCATGATAAAGTTAAAGGTGGTGTAGAGAAGAAATCCTTTCAAAACTTGCATCTCAAATGGTAGCATGAAAATGCTTCACAATGACCTAGAGATAGACATGAAATACAGGGCCTATTATGCCAATGAAAATAGGCCACAAGGGGTAGTGGGAAGATGGTCACCAAGGTGGTGAAGGTGTATAGAAGACATTCTTGCAAGAGCAACATATTCACCAGCAGCAAGGATGGATAGCAATTATGCAACTCTTTCTACACTATTGCTGATGGGTACTCAAGCATGAAATTTTTCATTGATAAGAGAGGTGCAGTTTTGAGACTCCACCGGTAGAGGGTTCCATGGCATCTATGGCTACAAGGAAGAGATGGTGATGAAATGAAGGAAAATGGCAGAACCACCTCTTGACACAGAATAAAGACAATACGATTCATGGTACAATGGATGTAAGGCTTACGAACCTTACAAAATGATGATACATTAAACATGATGTATAACAATGTATGGCATCAAAGATACACAACCTTCATAACGAATATTTTCAAAAATTAAATTACATTTACCAAATTTTTAAATATAAAAAGGAGGCTAAGCTTTAAGGTTTGAGAAAGAAAGGATTTATAAATATCTAGTAAATTTAATTCTTGGGAAATTAAAATTTTCCATAAATAACTATTCCTCCTTGATATTTGTGATGAGACACTTGCCAGCTATGGCATGTTTTTCTCTAATTTTTATAACAAATATTTGTTACCAAGGAAACACTTGACAACCATAGCTCAAATTTCTAATAACTTCCTATGGAAGTTATAACTTCTAGGGTGGTTATAAATTAATCCCTAGATATTTGTAATACCCTTAATTTTTCATGATTATTGTAACTACCCAAAGGAACTATAAAAAGGTTTCAAAGGTAGAGTGAAAAGGGGGGAATTAAGGGAAGAAACTTAGAAGAAGATTGAAGATTGTAAAAGCATGGCTTGTTAAAGACATCATATCAGCTTCCTTTTTTTAATGCTATGAGTTCATTTCTTCCCATTTTGTTTTAGTTAGCTAATGGCTTAGATAGTATCGTGCTTGGCATTTAACTTTAGGATTTTTCCTATGTTCCTTTTATAGCTCTAGTTGTGTGCAATATTAGACTTCTATTAAGATTTTCCATGGAAGAGCTTATGTTGTTGAAAATCCTCAAGAGTACTTTAATAGTAATTTTTGAATGAATTTACCTATTTTTAGCATAGATAATCTAGGAAAATCTTTGGTATTTTGAAATGACTAAAATAGTTTCTTTATTTTTAATGTATTACCTTGGTATTTAAATCTAGAAATTGTAAAATTTCTTGAAAGTTCTATTGAATGCAATCTTTGACAACTATTAACTAGCCAAAATAGAGACTCTTACTTTGTTGTTTACACAGTGATTTTTGGTAGTATAATAAGATTGTCTTTATGGAATTTCTTATTGAGCTCAAAAAGTTTGGACAATTCATAGTTATTGAACCAGGAATAACTTTATTATAAAGTGTTTCTTCATGTCAATTTTTTTGCTTAAATATTTAAGATTTCACACAACTCTACTTTCACTTCTTCCTCTTTCTAAGTCCATTGAATCTTGTTCTATTTCTAATTTTCTTGTGGAACTTTCTCTTTAAAAGAAATTAGGAGTAGATTGGCAGAATTTTGCTCAAACATTTTTGCAAAATTTTATTTGCTACAAGTAACATACTATAGAGACAATATAAGCTAAGTGATTTTAACAAAATAGGAATCTCCAACAACTCATAGTATTTGACAAAGATAGTTGAATTTCTATTATGAAATCCAATTATAGTTTCATACACAAACCAACCATTTCAACATTTACAACAAGTACATACTCATGTTTAGTTTGTTTCATAACCATTGAGTCTATTTGGAGGTATCTAGGTCTTGGTGTTGCCAAAGACCAGCAAGCACCTAAACCTTGTTTGAAGAACACTTTTGATCCCATGACTTTCCAAGGTCATGAGACTGTGAGGCCACCAACATTGATGATCTAGTCTCAAATGGTCATCAATAGTTCTTTTGGAGCTAGAAAGAGGGCTAAAAATTTGTCCTCTAAGTTCATAAGCCTGATAGTCCTAGCACACCAATAATTCTTTTTTGTTAAAAAGGCTTAAGAAATTAGATTCTATTTTGAGTTCATGACCAAGAAGATTGATAGTTTGGAAGATTTCAAAGGTTCAAAAGAAATTCTTGATTATAAGACTGATTATTTATCAAAAGAAGAATAAAAAAGGATTTTGAGTTTGGAACAAGTAGTGGAGTAAAGACCAGAAACATAAGAAAATCACCCCTTCTATCTAGTTTATTAGTCTATAAGAGAAGGTTAAAGAAATATAAGAGTATAGCCACCAAAAGGAATTCTATTAAGATGGTGAATCCACAACTATTAATCCTTGGAAAAGAGTTACACCATTAGGATTTCAAAACTAAAATGATATTCCTAAGGCAACTTATAAATACTTACATAAGCCTTTTATTCTTGAAAAAGCTTACTTAGCTGAAGAGTATATTCACTTATTTGAGATAGCTTTTACTCATAAAAATGTTCAACATCAAGATAAAGCTTGTAGATTGTTTGTATCAAATTTAAAGGCTATGGCTTAAATCTAGCATTCAAACTTGCCAAAAAACAATATCACAAGTTGAAATGACATGAAAAGTATTTTCTTGGTCCAATTTGGCAATCAATTGAATCAACAAAAATTATACTATGGGCTAGTACAAGCTAAACAAGGAGTTAAGGAGTCTATTAGAGATTTCAACATTAAGTTTCAATGAATTTGTGGACTCTTTCAAAGACAATATAGACCATTAGATGAAATGCTTAGAGATACTTATCTGAAGGCTATGAATCCCAATATTTCAATCTAGTTGAGAAGAAATCAAAACTTGCTAATAGTGAATGACTAATTTAAAGAAGCTATATAACTAGAGAAATAGTTGAACTTGAATTATGAATAGATCATCACAACTCAAAAAAGAAAAGAAAAAATGATGATTCTTGTACAAGATTTTGCTCAACTTAAAGCATTATTGGTTCCATCTTGTGTTAAAATAGAACAAGAGTATGAAAGCAAAGAATCTGAAAAAGGAAAGTTAATGAGAGACTTGTCCAACAAAGTAGTGAAGCTAGAAAAAGCTTTGGAAAAAGTTAAAATTAATGAAGAAAAGAAAAATAGAAAACATAAGCATCAAGATACTAAGTTAGTAGAAGATGAGGATGGAACTGATCTTATCATGTCCAACTTCCTTGATATTGAATTTGATGATGAGCTATCTAGTGTTCATAATGCAAGTAAATCTTCCAACAATGGATCTAGCGATACTTCTTCTCTATCAAGTTCTAAAGAAGATATATCATTAGATGAGCAATGTAACAACAATGAAGAAAATGGATATAATCTATGATCAAAAGAAAGATTAACAACTTTTAGGCCTCCAAATGTCATTTTTGATCCATCTACTAAGAGAAATATTTTTTAACCAAGTACAAGAGAGAAAAATAAAAGTAAAGAATATAAACTAGCACAAAGTATTCAAAATCAAATGCTTAATAAATGGATGAAGAAAAAAAAAGGTTTTATGGAGATGTAGAATATGATTTAATTGAAAACCTTAAACATGTAAAGGCTAATATTAGTATATACCAATTGTTACAGATGGGAGATCAGCAAAGAAAAGCTTTAGAGCTCATTAAATGTAAAAGGAGAGTTGGAGAATTAGAATTAAGCTATGTGTCTAACATTGATAAGATATCAAAAACTAGTTATAGTTGTACTCCTAATAAGGAAGCTCTTCCTTTTCTTTTAAGAATGAAATTAAAGGACAAGTATCTTCACAATTTTTTAGTCGATTCTAGAGCTACATCCACTATTATGTTGTTATCTATATGTGGAAAACTTGGTTTAATTCTTAACAAATCAAATAAAAGGGTTGTTCAAGTGGACAAAAGTAGAGTGAAAATTGTGGGCTAGCTACCAAATATTCTATTAGAAATTGCTTCCAAACCTCATGTAAAAAGCAGAGTAAATCATACTTAAAACAACGTCAAGGTATAAGATAAATTCCATTTCCAAAAGGGTGATTGATTATGAACATGAGTTTAGAAAACATTTGCTTATTAGAAAAGATATACAGAATCTAGATGATCAAGCTTACGAACTAGTGAATTTTGGATCTACTAAGATACCAAATATGTTAAATTTCACAAAGGAAAAAGATTCAATTTTCAAGAAAAATCTATTATTATTCTTGAAAAATAACTTGGAAAATTTTGCTTAGTCTTATGCAGATATTAAAACTTTTAGACTAGATGTAATGACACATAAAATACCTTTAATAGAAGGCTGCAAGATAGTTAACCAAAAATAAAGGAAATTTAATCCATCATTTGAGCTAGCTATGGAAGCTAACATCAAGAAGTTATTACAAGCCTAAATCATATATCCAATATAATATTTGACATGGCTTGCTAAATTTGTTCTTGTAAGAAAGAAGAATGACAATATTAGGCTTTGTGTAGATTTTAGAAATTTGAATACAGCCTATAAAAAAGATAAATAAGCACTTTCTAGAATTGATGAAATGCTGATTAAAGTATCAAGTTGTCAAGTATATTCTTTCCTGGATGGTTTTTCATGCTATAATCAAATCCTAAGAGATAACAATGATAGATATAAAACTACATGTATCACCAAATGGGGAACTTTTGCTTATCAAAAAATGACATTTGAATTGTCAAATACAGGGTCTACCTTTCAAAGAGTAATAAATTTAGCTTTTGAGGGTTTAATACTTGAGTTCATTATGGTTTATTTCGATGATATCACTATCTTTTCAAAAAGGAAGGAATATCATATTGGTCATCTTCAACAAGTTTTTAATAGATGTTGTTAGTACAGTATTTCATTAAATCCTAAGAAATGTATCTTTGGGGTTAAATTTGGAAATTTACTAGGTCATATAATCTATCAAGAATGAATTTCTATAGATAATTCCCAAATTTAAGTAGTATAGAATATTGAACATCTCATAAGTAAAATGTCTCTTAGATATTTCTTTAGGAAGATAAATTTTGTCAAGAAATTTATCCTTGGATTCACTGAAATTACTAAACCTTTGATGCATATGCTAAAGAAAGATGTACTAGTAGAGAAAACACTAAAATCATAGAAAGATTTATTAGAAATTAAGAAAGCCATTGAAGAAGCTCCTTAGTTGGTAAAGCCAAAATTAAAAGAAAACTTTTGGTTATATGCTTTTGCTTCAAATGATTCAGTTGTTGCCATTTTAACTCAAAAAGATGAAGGTCAAGATGAACCAATTGGATTTTTTGGATATCAATTGAAATGTTTAGAGCTTAGTTATTCAAACTTAGAGAAACAAGCATTCGTAGTCATTAAGGCACTTCATCATTTCAATTATTATTTGGAATGCTCATTAGTTCACATTATGCTAACAGAGCTTGTATTTTAATAAGTCTTAGCCCAAAATGAAATTAGATTGAAAAGAGGGAAATGGCTCATAAAGCTTCAAGGTTTCATATTTTCATTGGAAATATGCAAATCCATTAAAGGAGTGGGATTAGCCAAGTAAATGACTAAAGAAGATGAAGTGTGTGTTCTAAAGACTCATGAAGGAAATTGGTATGATGAAAATCTAGGATTCCTTGACGTATGAAAAATTCCAAATAACTTAATTGCAAGTCAAAAGAGAGCTTTCTTTAAAAGAGCAAATAAATTTATGATGAAAGATGAAATTTTATACAGAAAGGATTTTAGAGGGGTTTTGTTGGAATGTGTTTACAATGATCAAATTGGTCCTATCCTAAAATAATTCCATGACCATTCTAATTTATTCTATGAATCTCCTAAGTTCACTATGTAATATCTACTCTGTTATGATTTTTATTGGCCTAGTATGTATCAAGCTATTAGTTTAAAAATTCAAAGATGTTACAAATGTTAAATTGATGGACCAGAAATCAAAAAAGCTAAAGTCCCCTTAAAACCAATAATTGTGGATAGACCATTTCTACAACGGGGCTTAAATTTTATTGGTACAATTACTCCTTCGAGAGTTGGACATAAGTTTATTCAGACAACCACTAATTACTTTACTAAATGGTCTAACGCAAAGGCTCTAAGGAAAAGTTCAGCATCAAACATGGTTAAGTTCTTGGAAGATCATATTTTAAGTCACTTTGGTTTACTTGAAGTATTGGTATTTGATAATGGACTTGCTTTTCAATCTAAAGAGTTTATAACATGGGTATTAGAAAAATACATCTTTCTATTTTCCTCTTCAAAATATTATCCTCAAGGAAATGGCTTAGTTGAATCTACAAATACAAAGCTTATTTTCTACTTTAAGAATTCAATGGATGGAAATCCACGAAATTGGATTGATTACTTGCAATCTACATTTTGGACTGATGGTTTTAGATTTAACAAGACTATTGGAATGTTGACTTACAACTTAGTCTATAATTTACCGACAAGAATTACAAACAAGATTTTAAGTTCGGCCTTAGATTTTGTACAAAAATACAGTGAGAAAACTAATAAAGATAGAAGTTTTATGATCTTGCTCATCAAAAGAGAAGTCAAAATGGACAAAGCTATAGTTAATTTATTAAAGAATGCTTCTCAAGTTCAAAGGTGGTTTGATAGAAAAGCTTTGAAAAGAGCTTTTAAAGTTAGTGATCTTGTATTATTATGGAATATGAAGAAGGCAAATAAGTTTTCAGCAATATGGACTCATCCATTTCAAATCAAGAAATAACTATCAAAAAATAGTTACAAGTTATTGACGTTAGATGGGATAGAATTGTAGTTTTGATATAATGTTTTACACATAAAACATTATTTTGGACAATTGCCCATAACTTATATATATATAGTATAATAATGTATATATGTAGGTAACTATAATAATGTTTAGTATACATAGTACTAAGTACTAAGTAATAAAATTTTAGTAATAATATATATCATAAATAGTGTATATAGAGAGACTTATATAATATTTAATCATAACATATATATTCTATACGTATGTTAGATGAGTCTATATAATATTATAAAAATATGTACATGTAAGAGTATTGGTTTTAGAAATATTTAGTTTAAAGTGTTTGTTTGATTATTTACTTTATATTATCCTATGTAATCATTACTTGTGATGAGTATAAGTGGGAGTGATGGTTAGCTAACTACTTAGTGGTGAATAAATTTCAACAACCAAATAGTGGAATTCAAATTAAACTATCGCATAATGATGGAAAGATAATTAATTTTGGCAAAGTGGCAAAGTTTGTTAGTGAAATTAGTTGGAATTTCAAACTTTCCTTGCACTATAAAAAGACATGAAAATTGCTTAGAATTGCATCAATTTTCAATTTAAATTTTAAGTGGGAAAGCAAGTAAAGTGTTTAAGTATGAAGTAGAAAAATGGTTCTTGGAGAAAGGGCAATAAGAAGGCCTTTTACTCCATATGTTATGGGATATTGTCCAGAGCATTTCTTAAGAACTTATTATAAGGCAACAACCTATGGAGCATCTAGTGAAAGCCCTTTCTTACTATAGCTTTCAAATGAGTTTAGATTTCTCACTAGCGGACTTTCTATACATTCTAATGTTTGGGTCAACTTCCATGAATGTACGTCCCAAGATGAATATCAAAGAGAGTCTAGTAAAGATGATTCTTGGGGAGAGGCCTTCATGTTTCAAGACATAGAAGCAACTAGTTGGGAAGATCATCAAAATTCAACAGCTAAGGAGTTGGATGCAAAAGAAGCAAAGATAGTTGTTGAAGATAAGGGTGACGATCAATTTGAGGCTTCAACTAGGCAAGAAGAGGAAAGAAGAGCATTCATCACTATTGAAATCACATATGAGAGGATTCATGATATAAGAATTCCTAAGAGAGTTACTTTAACTATTCTTTTCCCACCTATAGAATAGTTTGTAAAAGAATGGGTTGCACTATTTCCTAGGTTTTATTGGGAATTAGGATTTTATTTCATCAAAAAATATATTAAATTGTGAACAGTGTTGAGGAGAAAATGAATGGGGAGTATCCTCAAGGTTATACTTTAGGCTTAAGTATCTATAATGCCAAGGAAGAGTAAAGAAAAAGTTTAGATTATGGAATTTAAGAAAGTTTGATGGCAAGCCAAAGGTTGCAAAATTGGTATTTTTCCTATGAAAATGTTATGAGATTTCATATTGGAATTCATGTCTATAACTAAAATGCACAAGGTATTTTATTCCCTGTATAGGATGGTTCTACACAAGCCTATTAAGTGTTCGATATTTTAACATTTCAAGAATGTTCCTGCCTTTAAGCAACAAAGATAAGGCTAAAAATTCATCCCTTTTAGAGTAGTTTATAAATGATGGACTACTATTGTAGTTAGCAAGGTTAATAAAATGATAATGATAGTTTTGAGGTAAAAAAATAATCCAATATGGCCATAAGAAAATAAAACAAATAACAATAAAATATTCAAAACCCTGGTATTTGGCCAAACCTATGCGCAAACCTTGCAACTTAGAAGAAAAAAACTTTAAAAACTTAAGGTTCTATGTTAACAATCAATTCATGAATAAAAAACAAATGAAATTGTATCAACAAGAAATCTTAGAGGAATTGGAAGAAAAAAATTCCAAGATGCGCATCGTCGTGGGGCATCAAAAAAAATAAATTTTTATTTAAATCACTACATATTTATGTAGAACATATTATCCTTAATGACAATCAAACTGTGGCAAGGGTTTGAAAGGTTGTTGTTTCCATGATAGAGTTAAAGGCAACGTAGACAAGAAACCCTTTCAAAACTTGCATCATAGACGATAGCATGAAAATGCTTCATGATGACCTAGAGATAAATGTGAAATACAGGGCCTCTTATGGCAATGAAAACAAGCCACAATGTGTAGAATGAAGATGCTCACCAAGGTAGTGAAGATGTACAAAGGACATCATTGCAAGATCAGCATATTCAACAATGGTAGGGATGGACAACAATTATGCAAATCTTCCTACACCATTGCTGATGGGCAATCAAGCATGAAATCTACCATTGACAATAGAGGTGGGGTTTTGAGACTCGACCGATAGAGGGTTCCATAGCATTTGTGGCTATAGGGCAAAGATGACAATGGAATGATGACAAATGGCAAAGCCAACTCTTAATGCGAAATAAAGGCAAAGTGGTATGTGGTACAATGGACGTGGAACCTATGAACCTTACAAAATGCTAATACATCAAATGTGATGTATAACAATGTATGACATCAAAAATACATAGCCTTCATAATAAATATTTTCAAAAGTTAAATTACATTTGCAAAAATTTTAAATATAAAAAGGAGGCTAAGGTTTAAGGTTTCAGAAAGAAAGGATATATAAATATCTAGTAAATTTAATTTTTGGGAAATTGAAATTTTCTATAGATAACTATTTCTTCTTGATATTTGTGATGAGACACTTGCTAGCTATGGCTTGTTTTTCTCTAGTTTTATAACTAACTATGATATTTGTTACCAAGGAAACACTTAACAACCATAGCTCAAATTTCTAATAACTTCCTATGGAAGTTATAACTTCTAGGATGGTTATAAATTAATCTCCTAGATATTTGTAATACCATTAACTTTTCATGATTATTGTAACTACCCAAAGCCAATATAAAAAGGCTTCAAAAAGGTAGAGTGAAAAGGGGGGAATTGGGGAAAGTAACTTAGAAGAAGATTGAAGATTGTAAAAGCATGGCTTGTTAAAGACATTAATTGAGCTTCTTGTTTTAATCCTGTGAGTTCATTTCTTCCCATTTTGTTTTAGTTACTTAGCTAATGGTTTAGATAGTATCGTGCTTGGCATTTAATTTTGGGATTTTTCCTAGGTTTCTTTTATAGCTCTATTTGGGTGCAATATTAGACTTCTATTAAGATTTTCCATAGAAGAGCTTATGTTGATGAAAATCCTCAAGAGAAATTTAATAGTAATGTCTTAATGAATTTTCTTGTTTTGAGCATAGAGAATCTAGGAAAATCTTTGGTATTTTGAAACGACTAAAATAGCTTCCTTATTTTTAAAATGTATTGCCTTGGTATTTTAATTTAAAAATTATCAAAATTTTTAAAATCTCTATTGAATGTAATCTTTGACAACTATTAACTAGCTAAAATAGAGACTCGTACTTTGTTGTTTACACAATGATTTTTAGCAGTATAATAAGATTATCTTAATGGAATTGCTTGTTGAGCTCAGAAAGTTTGACAATCAGTAGTTATTGAATTAGGAATAGCTTTATTACAAAGTGTTCCTCATGTCAATTTATTTTACTTAAATGTTTGATATTTCACACAATTCTGCTTTCTTTTCTTCCTCTTTCTAAGTCTATTGAATTTTGCTCTATTTCTACTTTTCTTGTGGAACTCTCTCTAGGGAAAATTAGGAGTTGATTAGTAGAATTGTGCTCAAGCATTTTTGCAAAATTTTATTTCCTACAAGTAATGTACTATAGGAACTATATTGACTAAGTGATTTGAACAAAATAGGAATCTTCAATAACTCAAAATAGTTAATAAAGATAGCTAAATTTCTTTTATGAAAGCCAATTACAATTTCATACACAACCCAACCATTTCAACATTCACAATAGCAAATACATACTTACATTTAGTTCATTTCATAATCACTAAGTCTATTTGGAGGTATTTGGGCCTTAGTGTTTCCAAAGACTAGCAAGCACCTAAACCTTATTTGAAAAACACCTTTGATCATGTGACTTCTTGAGGTCACGATATTGTGAGGCCAACAACGTTGGCAGTCTAGTCCCAAACAGTCACCAACAGTTTATAGTTGTGTGTATATTAATGTTATTATTATTATTATTATTATCACCTTTATGGCTAGGCACTAGCCAAAAGGCTAGTCAAGGGATTTATTAAACCCCAAGTTAGTTTAGTTTTTAAATAAGCATTTTTGTTAAATTCATGCATTTCAATCATTTTCATTTTGTATTATATATTGTTAATCGTTTGATTAGTGTTTAATTAATGTTTATTTTAGTTCATTATATTATAGGGTATAGCTAATATGATTATAATGTGGTTATAATTATATATATTATAGACATTATAATAGATATTAGAATTAGGACAGTAGTGGTTGTTGAACTACTTTAACTCCCAAGAAACCTCTAGCTAGCAAAGAAATTGTAAATCATATGCACCATCATCGGCTCTTGGATTTCTTGCTTGCCACATCTGAATAAGGGATTCAACCATATCCATGTTTGTGGTTGACTGAATGTGTCCATGAACACTATAGAACCATAAGAAGCCATCCTTTCACCTACAACAATAGTAACAACATTGGCAGTAGGAGCAACCTTAGCCTTAGCCTTCTATCTATGTCTCAACATGGGGCCTTTCATCTTTCCAACATTTAATTTTGCTTTTGATGAGTCTAGTGCCATAATAATTGTGATGCATTTTCCTCCACTTTAAAGCACTCTAGGGAAAATGTAACAATGAATTTAACATGATTCGTTAATGCCTATGGTACTTACTTTACGAGTGCAGTCTTGGATTGGCTTGGAATTTACAGCCCCCATGATTCCCTACATCAAAACTTCATCAAATACTTATTTCTATATTCTTTCTACTTTAACTGTGTGACATCCTATCCCTGAATGTCATGGAAAATGTCAAATATATAATATATTAGACATTATGCATATAAAGAAAATATACCAAATGTGAAATATATGTGATAGTTGACTATAAAGGAAATAATAGGAAAAATGCAGAAAGAGAAAGAAAAAAATGCTTTATTGATATGGAATAGCATATCCAGATCATGCTCTAAGAGTGTTCCTTAGGATTTTCTTTCTTTGACATCTATCCCTTAGAGGCAATCTAGCACTACCACCACAGTTAGGCCTATAACCTGGCCAGAAGGGATGGCCAGTCCACTTCCTATCCTGCTTCACATGACTCCTATGACTTGCCTATATTGGCTTCACCACTCCATGCTAGAACAACCTCTAACCTCTGATATAAATGCCTTAGGTCAAACCCCCAAAGGTTACCTTAAGAGACACATTCATTATTACAACATGCCCTTTTAGGTCTTAATCACAACTACCCTTTCAGGTCTTGTTAAGATAACAATAACACTTGTTATGAAAAGACATCTTCATTAGGTAGCGACATCATTTGGGAATAAAGATGTGACAATCTACCCCCCTTAGGTTTCATTCATCCCTGAACAAGTCCACATTCTCTATCGTTTTCTAGCTCCAATGCTTTCTTTCATGATCTTGTGCTTCAATAACTTGCTTTCTCCTTTGAACTTGAAGTTGTTTCTTGCTTATTCTTATGAATTAATGGGATTAATTGTAATTTTGCCATAAGTGATATGTGATTGGATGTTCTTGTTTGGAATGGCAAGGCTTGATCTTGATTCTTCTTAACGTCTTCTTTAGAAATTAACTTTAGTAACTTGGTAACTTGAAAGAATCAAGTATCATACCAAATATAATCCAAAGTCTCAATGAAGAATGTTGTTGACCCATCCTCATTAATCATAGAAAATAAATTTGTAAATTATGGTTCTTGATTAGTGTTATTCATCAACATTATCTATTCTTGAATTCTAGAGTTTGATTTATCTACTAAAGATTCAAAGTAAGCAAAGTATACACTGGCTAATGGAATTGCATGCTAAATTGATGGAAACATCTTCTTCAAGGCAAGTTCATCATCCAAAGATTTCTTTACAAATCCATATTTTAAGAATTGATAAATGCTACTTTCAACTTTGCATTGAAGTATCCACAAAGAATAAATGGAATTGGACTAGTATAACTTAGTAATAACTTATTCTTTGAACTACTTTTATTTTCTTAATCAAGTATGCTCCTTGACATAGTCTAACATAAGAACATGTTTGTTTGACCATTAAATGTGTGTTAACCATGCATACACATCTTCTTAATAGATGGACTTTTACAATTACTACCAAGGCTATGTGATTTTTTCAAAATCTTAACTTTTTTTTTCTTTCCCATCACTTGAATTTTGGAATTTCAAAAATCATAATTTCTGAACTCCATTCAAATATGTGTACTAATTCAAATTTGGCTTCTTTATAAAATATCACACAACCATCCATGTTGTGATTTTTGTAATATGCTAATTTGTACGGCTTAAAAGAAGAACTCCCATAAGAACATTTTTGCTTATAGATACCTTTGTATCCCATCTTTCCCATGTCTAGTTGGATTTGATATAGAAATCCCCATGGTAAGGCTTCTTGTAAGCACAAGACATCAACATCCAAATCTTGTAATTCTACTTAAATGCATAGATATTGATATTCATGCCAATCCAAGGCCCATGATGAACATAGCGAATATTGTTTCTCACTTGCTAAAGATCTTGCAAGTATATTGTATGTTGCAACTTTCATTCTCATTCTTGGATTTTCTTCTGAATCATTTCTCTTCATGAGTATCATTCTCCTAGGTAAAATAATATTTTTAGTCTCCATGTTGTTTTACCATATGTTTTGATTATAAGATAGATTAATATATCCTTTTCTTGATAGTTGAAGATTATTCTATTTCTTCAACTAATATATCAATTGATTATTAACTAATACATTAACTGATAATCAACTACATCAATAGCATAACTATATTAGCTATTTTTTATAATTACATTATCTAATTTTAGTAATATTTAATGACATCATATAATTTTAGTAATATGTGACTATATTATCTAATTCATAACAACCTTTCTACCCCTATAAAGAACACTGACTCTGGCAGTGTAATTAATGACATGCCATAGTAATCTGAAGACTATTTGCAAGGGTTATGCACTAAATCTTAAAGCCTAAAAGGTTGAATTTATGAGATCATTGAATAATTAAATGCTCTGATGATAAATATGACCTTACCATTGAGTTCAAAAAGGTGAAAAATGTTGGAAATGACTATTTATATGTCGAAAATGAACATCGTATGCTCAAGTTGTGTGAAAATTTAACTTTTGAAGATCTTAAGGCACTATATTGTGCAATGAGTACAAACTAATTTTTGATGTTCCTAGGATGAATTTAACTTCACCATTGGGTTTGGAAGGTTAAAATTTATAAGAAACGAATCTTCGTTCTTTCAGAAAGGCTTTTGAAATCAAAAGTTATGGCTTTTAAGGTTGAAGTCCTTTGGCATGAAAAACAAGAATTCCTGAGAGGTCATCCATCCTAGTTCTACTCTAGAACGAACATGCTTGATGAATGTTTTTATCTCTATTCTTATCAAGGCACCAATTTTGAATTTTTGAAAATATTTGTGCACATTTTTAATTTAAATTGATGACTAATGATGAAAATTTTAAATTTTTCCATTAGCTAATGAGTATTTTGAAATTTTTGTTAGTTAATGGGAATTGCAAATTTTTTGATTACTAATGGAGAATTTTCTCGATGCATGGCAACAAGAATTATGATGGTAACAACCATGGTGATGCGCTGGCTATGAGATCCTAAGAGGTTGCTAACAACGTTAGTGGAGTCCAAGAAGGCTAAAGTTGGCAATGGAAATGGGTCATTTATTATTATTTTTATTTATTTTTATTTTTTAGCCTCTTTAGGGCCTACGCGGTCCATTTTCAAGGTCGATTTGACCCTCCTTTAGGCTTGCATAGCTATTTTAGGTGTTTGCATGGCCCTCCCCTAGGCCTACATGACCCATCTCAAGGCCCATGTGGTCCTCTTATGGGCTAGCATGGCTCGTCTTAGGGTCCACACAACCTGTCTCAAGGCCTGCATGGCCCCTTGACTAGGCCTATGTGACTTCTATGTATGTTCAGTGCTATTTGAAGAGGTAATAATTGACGACATCCAGAGAGGTAGTGTTCGACGGCACGAGAGGTGATTTTTGGCAGCTTGAGAGGCAGTGTTCAGTAGTGTGAGAGGTAGCTTTTAGCAATGCAAGAGGTAGTTTTTGGTGGCATGGAAGGTGGTTTTGGTGGCATATGAGATAATTGTTTGGTAGTGTGGAAGGTTGTTTTTGGCAATGTAGGAAGTAATTTTTTGGCGATAGATGTAGGGCACTATGTAGTAATTAGTGGCAAGGAAGCAAGCACATGATGATGAGCATAAGGTGTTCAACAGTGGTAGTGGGCACATAGTGGTAGATGGTGTAGAGATAGGCATAGGTGTAGTGTTGCGATAGGTGCAGATGCAACATCCAATGCATGGTCACCCTTGGGCTAATCCTTAAGGCTAGCCCTTTTGCAGCCATTGGCCATAATTGGTAACACTGCTAGTTGCGGCCCTACTAAGGGTTTGGGGGATTTTTAAAAAATATTTTATAATTTTTTTAAAAGAATAAAAGTATGTTAGGGCTTGGGGTCAAACCCACAACCTCTTGTTTAAAATTTTTTAACTTTTTATTATTATTTTATTCCACCTTACCTTGATGGTTGACATGGTGTTTCATCCAATGATAGGGTAGGGGTTTGATATGGTAAACAGTAATTCTAGGTAAATAGTAGTAGCAACAGTAGTAGGGTAGCCACAACCTCCAGCAATACCAAAACACAATGAAGGACCATCCAAGCCATAAGAGCCTCCACCTCCAAGCACCATGTGAGACTTCATCATGCCTTTGTCCATTTAATAGGTGCCTACAAATTTTTGTCCAAGTGTCTAATTTTGTTGTAAAATTGCATCCATTTTTTGTAATCCATACAATATAGCACTTAGATTTAGTCAAAATCAGTTAGTCAGCTAGTCAGTCAATAAAGTTCCATACTTTTTCAAATTTTGTAAGAAACATGATCCTAATTTTATTTACTTGAGAATGAGTTCTCAATCAATTTTTGGGGTATGATGAAGCATCAATAAGATAGGTTGCGTCAACACATGCTCGTTGATGTAACCTCATTGATGTATCCCCTTCAACTTATCCTCTGTTGTGTTGATGTAGGTACCTCTATGCTGATGTAGACATTGCTTATATAAATGTGCGTACCCCTTGTATTTATGACACATGTTAGTTGTACTATAGCCAAATTCTAACGATTTCTTTTTGCAAAAGTTAGAATATTTTTCCTTTGATTACCCACAAAGTCGATTCAAGTGATTGTATGGTATTTTTTTTTTTGAGTTCATTTGTGCCTAGACACATTTGCATGAGCAATAATAAAATTGAAATTTCTTCTATTCATTGTAGTACTTGGACTAGCATAATTCTACTTTTTAGCAATTTACTTTACATGTGATTTAATTTTTGTTCTTAAGTAATTAATATTATCATTCATAAGCAACATGAGTATGACTACTTTGAGCATAATATATTAACACTTGGTAATCCTAGTAGTAGATACTTGGTGTGCCCAGTAATATATATTTGATAACCCAACAACATTAATGTATGTTTAGAATGTGTACATAAAGTGGGAATAGATACTCTACGTTAGGCTAGTTAATTAGTTATTTAATTTAACATTGAATCTTTATTCATTTAATCATTTAGCACGTAGGAGAAAATTAATAGAAATCATAAAAATAAATATCTCATGCCTCAAACACACTTAACCATATGCACAAATTAACACAGGTGTGGATTGGGAAGAAAATGACTCACAACTACATAATTCACCATTTAAGAATATCAATCACTTAGGTAAATAAGTCCACAAAATTTGACTAGATCATGCATACATGCTAGTGATTTGTATGGTTGGGCATAGGAAATACCTGCTATTGATCAACAATGAAAAGCATTGCATCAAATTATTAAAGCTACTACTATTACATGTAAAAAAGGTAGTATCTTTGATGATCCAAATCATTTGCATGCAACTACATCATGAATCATTGTATGTGATGCATGAAACATACTTTCTCCCAAGCATTTCATGTTCATGTTCATTAAAAATTTCTAAAGAAAGGTCTTTGATGTCTAATTTTGCATCAATAGTACTTAGCCTTACTGTTTCCATAATGATTGAGAATTCTCCTTTGTTGCTTCGTACATGTATTACCAAGAAATTTCTAGTTTAGGACCATCCATTAATAGTGGTTACCACATCATCAATCTATTCAAGAGACACTATTATAGAATACTATGTAAGCTCTAACTTGATGTTACTCTCCTTTAGCAATGGTAGGTTCTAGGCTTTATATAGTTTATATGAAATATTATTGGTGAATAAACCCAAGTCTAACAAAGCCTTCAATAGTAGATTTATTGCAATATGAAATATATTAGGAGGGTTTTAGGGTTAGTTTTTTATTTCTTTGGAAGAACACCTACCTTGATTTAATTGGATACTATGTGCATGAGCATCACCATCTTTAATGTTGTTTTAGCATTAGCTTGCCTATTAGCTAGTTTTGTTGATCACATTAAAGTGCTTAAATTGTATCTATTATTCTCATGCTAGTTAAGATGGATTGTCAAGTCTATTAGAACTTTTCACATGCTTGAGAATCATTTTGAAAAATGAATAATTTAAAAGCTTGCACTTAGAACTACTAGCATCATCATCCACTTGCATGTTAATAGCACAGGTGGCATTATTGTGGTGCATTTATGGTGGAAACTCATCCTATATTGGTGGTGGTGGAACAAATAGAAGAGGATGATTTTTCAAAGAACAATAATAATAAGGTGTGTGGGCAGTAGGACTAGTGGGTGAAATAGGTTACTATACATAATAACTATAAGGATTGGATTAATTGTAGGGATATTGCTATTTGATGATGATATTAACCACAATGATGGGTTTTGTCAGTACTAGTGATAGTGCTCTTAATGTTGCAGTGTGATGAGTGGCGAGGTACCCCTACACTCAACCATACGAATACGAGCATGCACGCGCGATCCGGTCGAACTCCGCAGACTAAATGCCTTAACACCACAAGAAACACTTGGGGTTAATCGTTCGTTGTCTTCCCAGGCTTGCTTGTAAGTGTCACGGTGTATGGTTAAGCAAGTCTGAGGTATGTGATTTTTTTGGTATTTTCAGTTTTATCGCCTAAGCTATGGTAGGAAGGGTTGAGAAACTAAGCTAACTCTAACTAATGTCCTAAGTCTAAATTAACTAGCGTCAGCATCCGTTCCCACTTACCGGACACACCCTGAACTATGCAACTGTGGCTTACCAAACGCTAATCGTTACTGGGATCACCACACGTAACGCAAGTGCTCGAAGTGGTCGTACTGAGGCACCTATTTAGCTTAAGTGTGATAAGCAGCCGATTCCTTAGCTAGCCGTACACACCCGTGGGTGCTCGTAACTAAGTCGTACTTATCACACGTTCTAGCCTAGCAATGAGTAGCCGATTCCTTGACTAGCCGTACACATTGGACTACCACTGGGATTACCAAGCGCAGAATCCTGGAATACGCTACTGGGTTACCAAGCAGCCAATGCTCGTAATCAAGTCGTACTCATGCGTTGCGACAAGCAGCCGATTCCTTGACTAGCCGTACACGTCCGTAGACGCTCGTAATCAAGTCGTACTTGTGCGCACTAGGAAAGCAGTAAATAAACAACAATAAAACCATGTACTGCAAGGTTTATCCAATCAAGTTCGTCTTTATTGCCGTACACAACTTGGGTTCAGGTTACAAGCTGCTCGAATAAAGAGCCGTTCACTCTAGGACTCCTACTGCGGGCACATGGGAAAAATTCTAACTCTGGAGTGATCAATCTGCCAGAGCTTCGCTACTTCTAGCCAGGATTGGGAAATGAGGGGAGTGCCGCCTCTTATTTATAGATATGGCGGCGGACCGCGATATCGCATATGCGATATTGCAGGGAAAGACGCGATATCGTGGCACAGTGCATGTCGTGTCTCATCACAGTGGTACCCTACTTAAGTAATATTATAACTGGTATGATTAGTATGGCAACCTCTTTAGAATCTACTTTTTAGCAAACTTAGATTAAGTGAATAGGCATATGATTCCTATACTAATGCAATTATATCTGACATGACTAGGTATGTTTCCTAATAGCTATCATTCACATTTGATTCAAAACCATATAACTCTTCAACCATAGTTTCCTTATCCTTCTACCTATACAAGTCATGTTCTTTTTCCTTTTTCTTTCTCTTCACTTGTTTCTATTTCGTCATTACTGCCTTTGTTTTCTTATTATGTTTCTCAATGATTTTGATCATGGTAACAAAATTTTCATCAACTACATTCCATATCTTAATGACCTTGGTTGATATCTTTGATATGGATTTATGCATTAGCAAGATCTTCCACCAAATCATGTTTTACAATGAGTCCTCTTATTAAGTATCATAGACTTGTACTTGTTTGTATATGATAGATAGTTCCTTGTTATACTTCTTTACACTTTTTCTTTTTGTAAGTTCACTTTCTTCATTGGCTTCCTAATTAGTGAGCTTATGGAATTAATGGGCTTTCAATTGAAAATGTCTCCATTTGGCATAAACTCTAAGAATATTATGTGTTTTGTTTCTTAACTCATCAATAATGTGGAGAAGTTATTCTTTTTGAGAGAACCATGGCTTGGGCATAGTGCAACAATGAATAGTACATGTTCAAAGTTGCATAAGTGATTCATGGGTTCTTGCTTCCACTATTGAATTTCCTTTCTTAAAAAATTGAACATTCTAGAAAAATTCTTGTATTTTTCATTGGACATTTTTTATGAACAATTTTTAGTCAATTGTGTTGATGCAACATGTATCGGCATTGACATGGGGCTAGTTGTGTTAATGTAGAGAAAATAAAAATTTGGACCATTTCCCGATTTGTGCATGTAAATTGAACATATATCTTGAAATGAAAATTTAGACGATGAAGGGGCTTGATGATGAAAATATTGTCAAAACTATTTAACCTTCCCATCTAATAAATTTTCTCTTTTTATGTTTAATCAAGTCTTTAGAACTCTAGATTATTATAAATTTTTTAAAAATTTGTAAAAAGAATTCTAGATCTAATTCGGTAAATCGAGGCGTAAAAAGTTTAGTTAAAGGTTTTCGTTGTAAAAAACAATTTGAACCATTTCTCGATTTGTGAGTATCATCGTTGCGCAGGGACCACGCAAATCTTCTCTGTATCGTTCGAATTTTATCGAATGTCTCCGAAGAGACGCTCCTCTTATCCTCATCCATTCTTAAATTCACTCCTTGTAAGTCAAGCCTCGTCCGTGTGGGACTGTTCTTTCACTGCGCGCTTCGTCATTGCAGCCTGCAACTGCAAATGTGAGAGTGTTTTGATGTCGGATCGTATTGCAAAATGCGAACAAGTGGAAGGGTATTTGGAATCCTTATTTCCATTCGCCACTCTTCTCTTCTTATTGTTCATCAGATGATTGGAACACTCGCTAATAACTTACTTGGCACTTGAGAGTCCAGATTATCATAAAACACAAGAGCATATCATTATATCCACGGACCACATTTAATTTGCATTATTTTAAAGCAAAGTTGTTGATTTGTTTTAATCTGATTAACGCGGCGTCTCGATCCCGTGACGTGGTTTAGCATGAAAAGTAAAAGACGAATAAAGGGTGCCCACACTAAATGAATGCACACGGTGGCTCTACACTGAGTCGTCAATCCCACAATGCCTGGTGTTTATCCCACATTGGCAATGACCGATGTCTTGCCCAACATAAATTTGCATGTATCCGCTGTTTAAATCGAAGCGCGCCCCGGTCAAGTCGGGAGTCGACGTAAGGCATCTCCTTGAAGGAGGAGGTTGATGTAAGGTTCTTATGTCCTAAAGTGGAGGAGATCGCGTTAGGCTGGCTTCACAGAGCAACGATTACCTCCCGCTTCCTGCAGTGACGGGATCACGCGCTTCACTTTTTAAAATGATTAATTTTCATTTTACTTCGATCGTTTTTAATGATTTATTGGATCATTTACACATGTAGCAATGTTTTTTTTTCTTTTTGGTATAACATTTGTTTTTAGAGGACCTTTTCTCTTAAAATGAAACTGAAACTTGTCTAATGTCTCTGTGGAGATCCTTTACCTTTGTTGATGACAATTCAATTTCTGCAATGTTTGCTTTTTGATATTGAAGCACACAAATTACAAGTACCACCAAATCAGCTAGATGAATATTCTAATCACCTAAGATTTAGTTTCCATGAAAGCATCTATGAGCCCTAGAATAAGATTGAGAAATTGGGGGGTTTTCTTCCTGAGAAATGTAATTGTATTAATTACAGGGGAATTTACAAAAGTTCTTCTGCATAACCTGGATATGAAATTGCCCACCTTACAATCAGCCATGTCAGGCCAAAAGCCCCATAACACATCATGACATCAACGAAATCCATGCCCACATAATTGTAATATGAAAGTATACTAAACCAAAATAGAACCATAGAGTGTGTTTCACACAATAGGGTTATTGTCTTATGTGTGGTCTCTAGGAAGATAGCTTGTTACATTCAATCTCCTTGATCCTGTCATTGTGCATCTATAGCTTGTAACTTGTGGAGAAAAATGTGGCTTTTGAATACAAATATAGACACCCTAAATTTTTTGTGTTTTAATTTTTTCCAGTATCTTCTTTTTTATGATTAGAAATCTTGAGATCATGTTAGCTAGTTCAACAATTGATCTTCATGGATGGCTATGATAGGTTTCTTTTTTTATCATTATGAACTTGGATGTTGTGACATGAATCTTAGGATATTTTTAGCAAGCCGTGATTGTCTTTCACTCAATGTGTTTTAATAACATTTCCAGCAAATGACATTTTTATTATATTTACATCATTCAATTGATACATTTCCCATTTGGCATAGCAGACCCATTTTTTTTAAGTTTGAAGAATTATTAGGTGTAAAAATCAACTAGTGAAATATTATTTCTACAGAATTGAAAACTATAAACATAAAACTTTACACTTCGTTCAAAGTCATGGCTATTACTAAAGTTGTAAATAGTTTAAAAAGCCTTTCTGTGTGGTTGTTGGTTGGGTCATGAACAAACCAATGAATCTAAACTTCCAACTATTTGAACCTGCTATTACTAAAGTTGTAAATAGTTTAAAAAGCCTTAAAATAATAGAATATGTAACAAGGGGATTACCATAATGACAAATAATTATAATTATGTAATACTATATTTACATAATGGTGCTCTTTCTTGGGTTGTAAAGTTTAGATTTAAGTTGTGACATAACTAGTTAAACTGAGATTAGGTTTTTAGTCAACCTACCATTCCTCCTGGATTTGCATGACAAGATGAACATCAAGCCTCCAGTGATGACCCCTTGCATTTGAATATTTTTAATGCATTCCTTATAAGGTAAAGTAATGGAATGAGGAATTAATGGCAGTAGGCAGCATAGCTAAATTGTAGGTATAGTGAAGCATTTTTTTGGTTTGTAAAAAATCACTAAGATTTTTAGTTGGGCCAAAATTCTGTAATGCCTTCCATAGCTATGGTTGGCATTCATCCCTTGTTAACAAATAATGACTAACCTTATTCCCTTAAATGACAACTCTTTTAAGGTGAATGAAAAATGTTACTTGAGAGTGTTAAGCCTCTCTTGTTACAAAATATTTCCCATATAAATATACATCCTACCCATCGATTCACTTAACAATGATGAGTTGAGGTTGCTGCTTGGGGTTAACTTGACTTGGGTCAACCTAACTCGTGAGTTTTTCTGCTTATTTTAAATGACTAATTGGTGTTAAGCAAAAGTTTTTTGTTACATGTTATTCCAAAGCTTGTGGTTAAGTTCACCATTCACATGTCTAACATGTCCTGATTGTGCTTTCATTCACGCATTCACCATTTTGACAGTTTCTATAGTGTGCTCTAATCTGCAAAGGGAGGATCATATTTAAGAGTTTTTGAATTTCAAAATAATTTAAAACTTTGTTTCTTTGAATTTGAATCTTGCCATTTAAACTCATCTAAATAACAATGAAGGTAATTATGATCTGGATTTTTCCTATTACATCATGTCTTACAATGTTTTTGTACATGTGAATACCTTTTAGTACATGTGAATACCTTTCTGTGTGGATGTTGGTTGGATCATGAACAAACCAATGAATCTAAACTTCCAACTATTTGAACCTGCTACACTGTCTAAGACAGTTCTGGTGGTTGCATTCATGTTTCAGGTTTGTTTATTTTGCCTTCAATATGATAAAAGGATTTTAAAAATACGTGACTATGCCCTAGAATATGGTTTGTTTCTCTTGTACTACTGATAATGAATCCAGAGAGGATCTGAAACTAGTATTGTTCAAACTGTAAGAAGCAGAACCTCAGAAATCGGAATCATTTACCTTTTCTGTTGAACTATGAATGAAACATAAGATATTTATGGTGATGTTTCCCAACTTTTCTTTGCATTGGGGGTCTGATGTGAATGTGATTAGCATTTTCCGTTAGTAAATCCTGAATGAAAGGTATTTAATTTAGGATGTTATTGTACGTTTCCTAGTGTCATGGAGTCCAGGAAACCAGTTTTGATTTTTTAAATCTTTGATTAAACTGTTTTCAAGAGCATGGGGAGCCTTTGGGTTGCTAAGGTTGTTCAATACGCTGTCGGAGACCGAGTGTTGTTGACTGTGGCTCTTGGAAATAATAAGATTTTTGTTTTATGACCTCTGGTGCTTTCAACTACCTAACACGCGAGGACATTCTTCAACATTGCATAATACTATGTTAATACTGTGAAATTATCAGTGAAGTAGCATGTTAAGTTCAACGGTTCTTCAACATTGCATAAATACTTGCATAAATACTGTGAAATTATCAGTGAAGTAGCATGTGAAGTTCAACGGTTTTTTATGGCAGGAAGCTTTTGAGATCGTGGCTGTCGGCTCTGTTTCGAAACTTTTGCTGTTAAGAAGTATCTCTTTCAACGTAAGAGTTTGATCAGAAGTTCTAACATATGTTATTTGGGACCTTGAAGGAAAGTCAAATTGCTTAAAGTTTGATGCTGATGCTATGCTACTTAATAGTTGGTGCAAGCTTCTTTGTGCACGATGATCGTGTAACAGGTTAGTGTTCCTGTTTTATGCCATTTTCTGACGCAAAGATTTGGATTAGAGTATGTTTAAATGTATTTTGCTTAGTTTCTTATTACCTTTTCTACCGTTTTAAGTTATCTTGATATTCTACGAGTTTCTTGAAAAAGGAATTGCTAGGTTGAATACTTTAATTAATGTTCTCAATATCTAGGTTTAAGGATGTCTCCACAATTGCCTGATTAATGGTTGGGGCAGTTGTTTATTTATTTAATTTTACAATGCATGAAACATAGGTGAGATGATTGCTTTGGAGAAGAGATTTATGTGTGAAACACCGTGAAAATTACGAGTCGGCCTCAGGCAAAGATTTGCAATTCAAGAGCGCGCATCAGCTTTGTTCCGGGACAAGTTTACGCTCTATTACTCACGGCAACGTAATGAGTGTAATAAGCTCCATAGTCAAAGGCAGAGTCTAGAGAAGCGCAACAGTTTGACGCTTTTTTCTCATGGCGCATGATTAACTTGTCTTTACGCTCGTTGCGCGGCGGTGCGTACCATTGCGTATGTTATTATTCAAGTTATACATTGTTTACGCTTCATTACGCGCAGCTGCGTAGTGAGCGTAACTTATACATTGTTTACGCTTCATTACGCGCAGCTGCGTAGTGAGCGTAACTTATACATTGTTTACGCTTCA
>MNCI01023297.1:77084-90840 GCA_015680685.1 Gnetum montanum | reverse complement strand
TCCATAGTTCCAAAGCTGGTTTTAGATTTACGTTTTATTACAATGGCATCTCTATGTATCATTGATCGTCGGTGGTTGTAATCAATTAAAATTGGTGGTGATTGTATTTTTATTAGAAGCCCATATATAAGCTTAAAGCAATCCTCCTTGCCTCATCTTGTTATCTTGGAATCAGCTTTATTTTATTCTTAGTCTTTGATGCTTGCCTGATGATGATGAGATGCATATTTCCATCATGGTTTCAGTTGGTCTGAGTGGAATTTGAATCGACAACCCAATGGTATGGAGATACAGTTTCTCAGGATCTCTGCTGATTCATTGCATCATACAAGCTTCTTTTACCTACTGAAAAACATGAAAAGCCTTCATGGTGTAGGGTCATTTTGGCACATCTCTTTTAAGTGTTTATTCCATTATTGCAGAAAGAAAGATAGCAAATGCTTAAATGAAAATGCTTATTTAATTGTTAGAATAATCTATATTTTTCAACTAAGACTTCATTGCATGGTTGCACCAAAGGCTTTATGGATGCCTTTTTAGGTTTTCATCCTTACAACTAATCCTCAAGAACCTCCCCTCAAAGGTAGGAATAGGATGCTTGCCTTGTCCTTGTTCAAGAGCATCCCCATGAGTTTTTACTTCTTACTAAAGGCTTTTTTGAAAAGAGAAGAAGAAAACTCTCTTTAAAGTCAAATGAACACATCAATCAAAAATAATAAACAAATAGCAATAGAAGTTGAAAGTTTTTCATCTTGAGCCTCCTAAACAAAAAGAAATTAATATTGTAGAAAATAAATTAATTATTCAGGTTTCACTAAGAGGTTTGTTTGGTTGAAACTATAGCTAAAAAGCAATATCTTTAAGAATATGATATTTGACTTGTGAAGAGAGGTCATAGTTATGCTCTTGATGTTGGAAAATAACAACCCATCAAAGCTTACAAATAGAGTAGAGAAAAAGTGGTTGAAGATAATTTTAAATACAAAAAAAAAAAAAGAAGTAAACAAAGCAAATTAATCCCTAAAAATGATTTTATTGATGCTTGGTTGAAAATTGTTACTAACTTTGAATGCCTATTTATAAGAATGTTGTGTAACAAGATAAAAAAAATATGTAAAATAAAGTCTTCACTTTTGCAAAGAGGACATTGAGGAGAAATAATTCTCATGTTTTTAAATAAGTGGTGATAGGAAGACCTTGATAAATAAGACACCATAAAAAATATGAATTTTTGGAAAGGGAAGATCTCTCCGGATATGTTTTGTTTTCCTCATCCAAAAATGCATTAAAATTGCATTTGAGGCCTTATTAAATTTGTTATGAATAAAATCATTCTTTGTAATAATCTCATATGCAACTTTGGAGTTAAAAGGAAAAACAAATCTGTTGTTCTTTTAAAAAATATTTGAAAAAGCCTAATGCAAACTATTGTCAACTTTAAATAAATTCTTAAGGTTAGAAAATTTTTAAAATCTTTTTTTCTCTTTCCATTCAAACCATTGAGGCTAAAAGCTTTCTTCCATGTAATTCATCTCTCATGTATATGTAGATAATAAACTACAGTGATACCAAACTTGCTACAAGTGGTACATAATCTAGATGATTTAGTAGTTGAAGCTCCTTCATTAAAAAGAAGCCACCAAAGGCTAATTTGCTTAAACATATCTTTTGAAATCGTAATATGATTGAAAGTATAATACTTACTAAGGTAATACCATGTCTTCCAAATTTTTTTAAGAACCAAAAAACCAAAAATACAAATGGCCTCAAGAAAAAGAAGATAGTAAAAAAAAAAAAAACTATTATAAGACCAAATATTATCATTTTTAGGTTTTCCTTGCATAAGTCTATTTCTTAAAAGGAGCATCCAAACATCATCTTCATTAATGCACTTTACAATCCATTTTGTTACAAGAGAAATACTCTAGTTATAATAATTAATGAAGTAAAGTCCTCTATCTTTTTTACTACTAGTACAAATATCCTAAGCAACTCTACAAAAGTCTTGTCTATGGTTTAGAGATTTTGCTTATTCCAATATGAAACTATACTAGTTTCAGATCCTCTCACAATTCATCATTAGTGGTGTTGGATAATAATAAGAATGAAAGAGGTTATTTATGTGTTTTCTATATTGCTTAGCATATTAAAAAACTAATGAATAAGTCTATCAATTCTATTATAAAAAGTTTTAAAATGAGCCCAATAATTGGAGTAATAAACATGAGTTAATTGAAACATCTACTTCATAACTAAAACTTTGCTAGTAAGAGTGAGCTTTTTCTCTTTCCATTTATTAAGTTTCTTTTCAAATTTTCAACAATGTAATTCCACAAAATAGTAAGATTAGGCTCAAAAGAAAATGGTATTCCTAAAATTTTGAAGATAAATTTTTTTTTATAAAGATTTCCCAAGACTTGAGAGAAATCCATTCATCTATATTATCATTATAATAAATATTAGATTTTTACCAATTGATACGAAAGTTAGATAACATGTAGTAATATTCCACTATAGCTATTAGAATATGAATATGTTACAAAGAAATATTAATAATAAAAAAAGAATCATTTACAAAGTGCATGTTAAGCAGTTGCATATATTGATCATCAGTTGAAACTTCCTTAATGATATTCTTTTGCAAATCATAATGTAGATTACATAAAAGAAAGTTTGTAGCAATAATAAAAACATAGGAAGTTAGATGATAACCTTGACAAACTGGCCATTGAAGAGAAAAGAAAGAACTTAATCCAAAATTTATCATAATTGAGGATTAGCATTAGTGAGCAAGGTATGGAAATGATGAATAAAATAATCACCAAATTCTAGTTTATAGAGATAAGAAATAATAAAAATTCATTGAATCTTGTCATAAGCTTTAACATAATTTAATTTAATAAAAATAATATCCTAGTTAATATTAGAAACCTGTTGTTGATGCATAAATTTTGGTCATACCAACACCTAGGGAAAAACTTGTTTGAGGAGACTATTGCCTAGGGCACCTCTCGAATGGGTATGGAAACCTGGGAATAGTCTTAGTTGGAGAGGGCTACGTAGCCTTTTGAAAATAGTTAAAAAATAAAAATTTTAATTGAAATGAGTGTCTCGAATTCAAGAATATAAAAGGTAACCAAAATAAATTTTTTTTGCCTCTCAGTTGTTGCTGTCATTCACCGTCGATCCATTGTGGACGCTGTTGTAGCCAACACTGCCTATAGCTGTTGTAAGAGAGAAAGAGAGAGAAGAGGTTGGATGAAGGGGCCCATTGATGCATCTTTGACGCATAGATAGAACTTGCCCCATCACTAGCATGAGAGGAAAATTTGTCCTTATTTGGAAAACCTTGCTGCGGATGCATCACCCACCAAAAATAGAATGGAACTATAGAACCCACACTTACAACTACTGCTATCTACTACTGTAACACTGCAACATAGAGAGAGAGAGAGAGAGAGAGAGAGAATGAGCCACTAAATCTCGTTGTCATGTGCTAGTAGATGCATTGCTATCTCTAGTCTTACGTTTGCTGTCATCACGAGTCTACCATGAAGAGGGAAAAGAAAGCTGCTACATCTTGGTTTATTACTGAGATTGTTGACCATTGTCCACACAGTTCTATCACTATTGACTGTTATTAGTCCATTGCCAAGAATAAAGAAACAAGACCACAAAACACGCCTGGCGTGCTTGTTATCCATGTGCATCAACTTCGCTACTATTACCCTAGGAAAAATAGAAGAAGAGAGAGAGAGAAAACTACTGTCCACTAGTTTCTTAGCCCTTAAAGACTTCCTTGCCCATCTACATACACCTCAATAGAGAGAGATGTAGTTGTTTGGGAAGAGAGCTTGATTTGTTAAGGGGGCCCTTGCTACCCCCGCCCCAAATGTCATCTTTATTCTTTACTTTATAGCTGCTTGCTAGTGACATTTTATCTCTCCACATGTCGGTCCACCTTCTAGCACATCGATCCACCTCTTCACACATCGGTTTACCTTCCTAAACATTGGTCCACCTTTGATCCACCTTCCTACATGTTAACATTACTTAGTAAAATGATATATTATTTTATAGGACAGTTTTGTTGATCATGGCCCTGTGCGATAACATGGGTGAGGTTGGCCACAACACTTAGCTCCCAAACAAAAAATTGCATGCAAGTGTAAGGAGCAACAAAAATTATGAAATCTTAAAAGGAAAACAATAAAATAAGAAAATTTTTAGAAAAATAAATTTAAAATTGAATAATAAAACCACTTCACCCAAGTTAGGACTTAGGTAAGGATTGCCAAAATTAGAAATTCAAAAATGGGACTGGGAAATGAGGGTTATAAAAAAGTTTTGGTAACAACAATTTTCATGAAACGGGAAGCATAAGAAAAAGGCAAAAAATAAAGGGTCTAAAGATAAAGGTTTTTTTAAAAAAATTCAATAGGTTCCAAGACAAGATTAGAAAATAAAATAACCACAAGAAAATAACAAGAAGAGCTTATAAACAAAAGGCTAGAGAAAGGCCCTCCTTCTAGTGCCAAAAAAGTATTGATGCATAAATTTTGGTTGCACTAAAACCTAGGGAAAAACTTATTTTAGGAGACTATTACTTAGGGAACCTCCTGATGAGTGGCGAGGTACCCCTACACTCAACCATACGAATATGAGAGTTTCACGCATGATCCGGTCAAACTCCGTAGATGGGCTAGTTGCGGTATCCAGACGGTTGCTCGTAGATTGCAGTTCATTGTCTTCCCACCTAGACTAGTATTTGCTTTGTCATGTATGGTTTAGTCCATGATGAGGTGTATGATGTGTTCCTAAACTAATGCTTCTCCTAGAGACAATGGAAAATAATCTTTAATTAAGCTAAGAGAAAAGGGGAGAGAGAATTAAACTAAGAGGAGATAGGGAGAGAGGATCTAAGCTAGCCTAAGTGTGATGACCATTCATCCCTTAATCATCCGTACACATCTCGGACCTTGTGCATGGCTACCACTGGGATTACCAAGCACATGGTCCAAGTATGCTTCTGGGATACTAAGTAGTCACACGTAGATGCTCGTGATCAAGTCGTACTCATTCCGCATTTAATAACAATAAAAAGTTAAGTAATTAAACTAAGTGAATGTTGCAATGATGAAGTAATCTTGATCTTTATTTTCGATCATGTGCATGTCCAAGTACGTCACACTCGAATAAAGGATGATGTACAATTACAATCATCACACTATGGGCATGCAATGGGAGAAAGGGTTGAGAAGAACTAAAAATGAACTAACTTCTATCTACTGACTAAAAAAAACTAACTATTTTCAAATTAACTCCTCTCATGCACCTACATGTGTTTTTATAGGCTCACACAGGAGTCACAATATCGTGTATATGATATCGTTATTTGGGCTGCGATATCGTGTACCCGACATCATGGATCTGATATTGGGGGTTTGATATTGTAGCACGGTAGTTGTGGTAACATTTTGTTTTCTTTGATATACCAGGCCGCAAACAACCGTCATTCCTCCCTGTAGGATTTAGATTTTTCCTTGTATTCCTAAAAATTTGTAAGCCGTCGAGCTAAGTTTGTTGTGACATTTTTTTTCCTTGGTAGCTTGCTTTAACCACCTCTAGTTCAAAATTTGCAACTTGCAACTTCTGCAACGTTTTCTTGTGCTCTACAAATTCTACTTCATATTTGGTATAGGTGGTAGCTACCTACCCCTCGAGCTTTGTCCTTAGATGCCCTGCTATCAACATGGCTAGATTAACATATCGTAGGTTTGCCAATTCCATGTACTCTGTAAGAACTTGAATCTGTAGGTCTTGGCTCTTAATTTTCGCCTGGTGGACAAATGCATATGTGTCCAATATGGCCCACCAATTAGTGTGTTCAGGACTGAAAGTTTTGATGTGGGCCTTGGCCATATGGATCTCCTTCTCAATGATTTGCTTATGCATTCCCACCTGGTCTCAGAAATTCTCCTTTAACTTTTCATGCCACTTGGCCTTGTTTTGCCATGCGCTTATTTCGATGGCTATCTTCTGATGGATTGCACAAGCCTCCTCCATTGAAGGGTTCAATTTTCTCTGGCCAAACGGTTCATATCTTGATTGACCTTGATCAATTATTCTCATAGCTATTGAAATTTTTCTTCGATAACATTGTTCTATTTCTCCATAGTGGTCAACCGAAGATTGTTAGCAGTGAGCTGTTTATTCTCCTCTTGTAAGGCTCTGAGTGGCTTGGCATGCACGTAGGTTTGTGTTTGTACCTTGGATTCATCCTAGTTGGCCTTCTCTTTCTTCTTTACCACTCTTTTATTGTCCGCTAAAAATTTATTGAGTTTCTTGATCCTGAAGGTGTCCAACTAGTCTACGGGAATGAATTGAGAGGGGTCCCGTTGTGAAGCTTGCAGGGTTACAAGCCTCTCTTGGAGTTTTGTTAACTCTTCTTCTGTGTGCTTGACCCTAATCTTTGCCATGACCAGCTTTCCCTTGTGATGAGTCTCGAGGTACCCCTACACTCAACCATACAAATACGAGCATTACATGCACGATTCGGTCGAACTCTGTAGACTAAGTGCCTACACGCCTCATGGAACACTTAAGGTTAATCATTCATTGTCTTCCCAGACTTACTTGTATTTGTCATGGTTGTATGGTTAAGTAAGTCTGAGGTATATGATTTTTATATCTTTTTTGTTTTATCTCCTATGCTAATGAGGTGAAGGGTGAAGAGACTAATTAACTAACTTTAACTAACTAAGCCTTAATTAACCTAGCATTAGTATCCATTCCCACTTACCATTCACACCCTGAACCAATGCAACCTTGGTTACCAAACACTATTCGTTACTGGGATCACCAAGTGTAACGCACGTGTTCGAAGCGGTCGTACTGAATGCACTTAACTAGGAGAGAAGGGTTGAGAGAGATTTAATGAACTAATAAAGCATTTAAATGATAAATAATAAATAAAAATAATGAAAATCCTAATTAGCCTATTCCATGCACTACAAGGTTTATCAAAGAAGTTTGTCTTTATTTCCGTACACAAACTTATGTTTAGGTACAATATTTGCTCAAATAAAGATCCGTTCACTTTGGAGCTCCTACTGTGGGCACATGGAAATTATTCTATCTCTGGAGAGGTAAAACTTCCAGAGTTTTGCTATGGTCTAGGCCTAAACTGAGAAACAAGGGAGAGCCACCTCTTATTTATAGATTTGACGATGCACTGCAATGAGTTGAACAATGAAGAGAAGGATGGTGAGAAGAGAATGGAATGGAATCCCAAGAATAAGGTGGTGTGCAACCCCTTGTGTAGTTTATGATTAATGTGACTTAGTAGATCCCATTCTAAGTCTTGCCTCAAACAAACCACTTCCAGTGACTTTGCATTAATGCATTCGGCTAATCCATCCTATTGAAGTAACAAGAATGTCTCCACCAAAGAGTCATTACCATTCTGACAAAACGAAGCAGAAGAGAATGGAAAGTGAGAAGGGCCTTAGTTAGAGGGAACATTTTTATTTTAGTTCCATAACTAGTGCTTGTAGCCCAAATGATTATTTCATCTAAGGGGTGTGCTTTGAATTCTCACTGGTTTTTTTATGTGTTTATGCGTGAGAACCACACCATGCAAAGACTTTGTTATTTTTGTTAGCTTAACTTCCCGATAATTGGGTAACATCGAAACGGTAAGAAAAGTCAAGAAGAAAACATCCAAGCACCCAAGAGAATGGCCAACACAAATGCATCAAGTTCCCTTGAAGTCACACCCTTTTCAATCCTTGAGTCCTTCCTTAGTTTGAGAAATGCCCAGTCCCTGATTCGTTAATAGTTCTTATTTAGAAAGGGACTGTACATTTCCAAGCTAAGAGAGACCATAAAAATCTGTGGATGTATGGATGAAGTGGACCCATTACTTGTCATATCAAAAGAACCATACCTTAGTATCAACATCATAACTTAAAGGTAAAAACCAAACATTAGCAATCAATAAAAACACAGTTCATACCATCATTAAGAACACTTATTGATGACAAACTTGACAAGATGGATACCATACACACAAAGAAATGAAAAAGGTATAAATGATGTTGTAAAAAAAAACAAGAAAAGTTAAAGAAATTTTTAAAACAAAAAAGTGTAAAAAAAAAATCTTAAAAGAACTGAGGGCCCCAAATGATTAGCGTAGGTGGCCATCTCCCCCATGACTAAATGGAAAGGGAGAGATCCGAAATAATGAACGCCTATTTGAATTTCTTAAAAGTTTCCAACTTCTCCCAATTGATGTTTTCAGGTTAAGGGATGGAAGTTGCCGATGCTCATACTCCAATGTATCTATGCCTTCGTTACAGGCATGAGTTATTCCCCCAGTTCATTCCATGCATGTTGGTGGGTTGCTCTTTCAATTAGCTATCAACCACGGGGTGTCCACTTGTTGTGTGGTTGCCACATATAGGCACCTTTGTATCAAAGTTTCTAGGGCACACCAGTTGCATGTAGGAGATGCTGAACATTCCTCCATGTCATCACCCAATGAGTCACTGTATGTGATGCATGGAGCTTTCTTCTTCTCAATATTTTCATAAATGTTTACCTTAGATATTTCCAAGGAAAGATTGCAGATTCCTAGGCATGCGTCTATTGTACTTAGCCATGCCCTTCCCATTATAATTGGGAAGTCCCCTTTGTTGTTGTTGACTTAATCTGTTGGCAATGACCAACCACACACAATGGTAATGATGTCCTCCACCAATCCCAAGGGAATGATGATGGACTGGTCAACCAGCTCTAGTTGAATGTTACTCTTCTTTAGTGGAGACAGGTTCCAAGCTTTATACATCTCTCATGATATTAAGTTGACTCTGGAACCTGAGTCAAGAAGAGCCTTATGAGGTTCATTCTCAGTGACTTGGAGGTAGATTAAGGGACTTCCAGGGTCAGATAGTTTCCTGGTAAGGTGGCCTACCTTGATCCATTTAGTAATAGTATGTGTTAACATTAGCCTATGCTTTGAGCTTTGTTGTTAGTTTGAAGGAAGCTTCGAAGCCTTATGTGTTGGAGAAGAGTACATCGACTCAACTGCTTGTGGTTGTGAGAGCTTGTTTGGGATATTGGTTCTGAAGAAAGCTCTTCTCTTCTTGTAGTTGTTAGAACCAGCAGCGGGTTGAAGGTTTACAGCTCTTGTAGCATTACGTTACTACGGTTGAGTGGGGAGTTCCCCTTGCATTGTTGGAGCAGGAGGTAGTGGAACTACTGGCGTAAGAGAGGTAGATGGATTTAGAGGATGGTATCCATGTGATGCGTCTCCTAGAGGAGAAGGAGTCCTTCTAAAATACTCCCAAAATTGGTAATGACGTTGTGAGTTGCGTGAACCATAGTGTCACTTGGAGAAATCGGCTACTGCACGTAGTAGGCATATGGGTCTAGTTTTCAGTAAGGGTATTGTTGTCTAGGTGGCGGCATCCCCCATGACTATGGATGTTGCCACTGCTAATGTTGCCCGATAGGTTGTGGCGGAGTTCCACTTGGATAATACGTTAACGGTTGGTGGAACTGCCTCAGGTTACCTTGGGGATAAGGTAACCTCCGGGGTGCCTGCCGTCTGTTAAGTCTTGGGTTGAGTGCATATATCCCAGACTCTTTTAGATGTGAGATTATTGGGCAACATCCCTTAGGATGGTCATATTAGCAGATCTCACATCCACCGTCATTGTCTATATCCAAATCCACAACCTCATTGGCGATAGTCATTTTTCCCTTACCCTTGTCACGTGCATGGCTTGAATCTCTCTACTTTTTCTTGTCATGGTCACTACCTCATTTCTTAGACTTCTCTATGACTTTTAAAATAGTTTCAAACCTACTGTCTATGAAGTCCCACATTTAATCTACCTTAGCCAACACTTCCATTGTTAGCTTTTGAAGCGGCAAGGTTTTTCTATTCACCAACTCTTCGAGTGGCGACTCATCCTCTTCATCGCAGAATCTCACTTCCCTCTTTTGGAGGGAAGGATCGTGGTTGTACTCTTCCGTGCTTTCTCTTTTCCATAGCTCCCCTTCTTCTTTAGCTACTTGCTCCAACAATCAATGAATTTCATGGGACCTAAGTTCAGATAATCTCCCTTGGGCATAAGTCCCAAGGGTTCTCCTAGTTTTGTGTCTTCGCCCATCTATGAGGTGGCAGAGTTGATCCCATTGTGCGTAACCATGGCCTGGGCAACGATGTAGCAACGCATAATATCGGCCCATGGCAGAATCCAAGGGTTCATGATTACCCTGCTTCCATCCTTGGATTTGCTTATGCAAGTTGGATACTCTGGAGTACGTTTGGTATTTATCGATGAACAACTCTAACATCATACTCCATCTCCTAATGGTTTCCAGCTCTAAGAACTGGTACCAACTCTTTGCTTCCTTTACAAGTGTCCTAGGAAAAAAATTTAACTTATACCACTCATTTTCAATATTTTTCAAGGCGCAGGCATCATGAAATTCCTGTAAATGATTTTGCGGATCAGCGTTGTTTCCCCCTTTGAAGCGTGGGATATTGTTCATATCTAGTCTCTCGATCCGACTATCCTTTTGATGCATTGTAGGTATTCTCATTGCCTCCGTAATATCTAACATACTTCAGGTGGAAAGTAGGGGTTCATCATGATCATCTCTCTCATCAAGTATATGATGCCTACGTGGTTCCCTACTTTCCCTTCTACCATGCCTAGACTCTCTAGAATGCCCTCATCCTCGCTCTTGACTCTCTCGTCGAGGTATCTCATTTTTCTTACCCTTATCCTCACCGTTATGCTCTTGGTGACTGCGTCTTGATGTGGAAGGAGAGGGTGAATGATGTGATGAAGGGGAAGAAGAAGGAGAGCCATCTGCATGACGATGTCTCTAGCCTTCTCTTTGGTGTTCCCTGTCCTGATCGTGATGATGATTAGAATGCCCATCCTTGTCATGTGTTTTTGTTCCCTCAGTGAACAGTTGGTGTTCATGGGGATCAGAACTAGGGTTGTGTATCGTGGAGCATAGGTTCTAATAGCCCACCTCCTCACTATTGTTAGAAAGGGGGAGATCATTTGATGGAGAACCTATTGAGATAGGTTCACCACCCTTAACTTCTCTTATGATGGGCAAAGAATTATGGGGGCCTTTTCCCTTCATTGATGTGTGGTAACTCTCCCATCGCTCATCCCGTTGATGTTGCACTTCTGTGGGATGGTAGTCCCTTGCATTGTAATCGCATGCAACGTACTCAGTATATAATTGCAACATGTCAATTTGTGCAAGGGCATGAAGAAGCATGTTGGGGGTAGCTCTGTCTAGAGGTAACACTATGTTATCTTCCAAATATCTCCAATGTAGCTGTTTGTCTTGATGGAAGAAAAAGGTAAAGCTGGGTACATATTCATTATGATGAATGTACACCACACTGAATTCCTAAGGAACTGGCAGATTTTGGTTATGTGTGTTAGATCATCGACTATCTCTTGTGTGATCCCTAGGTGGTGAAGTACTTTTGTGAGATGAAGAAGAAGACATTGTTGTCTTACTTGGTGTGCTACTGACTATTATATAATTTTTTGTTTAATTAACCCTAAGGGTTCATTTAGGCTCCCAACAATGTGGATAATTTCCTATGTTCTACTTAGCGCACAAACACTTAGTCCTCGGCAATGACACCAATGATGAGTGGCGAGGTACCCCTACACTCAACCATATGAATACGAGCATTACACGCGCGATTTGGTTGAACTCCAGAGACTAAATGCCTATACACCTCATGGAACACTTAAGGTTAATCATTCGTTGTCTTCCCATACTTACTTGTATTTGTCATGATTGTATGGTTAAGTAAGTCTGAGGTATATGATTTTTATATCTTTTCTATTTTATCTCCTATGCTAATGAGGTGAAGGGTGAAGAGACTAATTAACTAACTTTAACTAACTAAGCCTTAATTAACCTAGCATCAGTATCTGTTCCCACTTACCGTTCACACCCTGAACCAGTGCAACCTTAGTTACCAAATGCTATTCGTTACTGGGATCACCAAGCGTAACACATGTGCTCAAAGCGGTCGTACTGAATGCACTTAACTAGGAGAGAAGGGTTGAGAGAGATTTAATGAACTAATAAAGAATTTAAATGATAAAAAATAAATAACAATAATGAAAATCCTAATTAGCCTATTCCATGCATTGCAAGGTTTATCCAGGAAGTTCATCTTTATTTCCGTACAAAAACTTGTGTTCAGGTACAATATTTGCTTGAATAAAGATCTGTTCACTTTGGAGCTCCTATTGCAGGAAAATGGAAATTATTCTATCTTTGGATAGGTAAAACTACCAGAGTTTCACTATGGTCTAGGCCTAAACTGAGAAACAATGGAGAGCCACCTCTTATTTATTGATTTTACGGTGCACTGCGATATTGCGTACACAATATCGCAGGGGAAGACGCAATATCACATACACGATATCATGAGGGATGCGATATCGTGATGGACGCGATATCGCATCCCATCACCTTGGTAGAGATGAGGTTTAATTATGCTATAATGACATATTGTGGGATGTCAAAAAAGGATGTCATTACTTGTTCTATTTGTAGCAACTAATCAAGCACATACTCATGCTCCGTAGGAGTCATCGAGGGATCAACCAATGTTTGAGCATCACGTGCTCCTGTGAAGTCTACTGGTGTCACAGCTTGAAAATTGAAGGATTCTTTGATATGATCTATGACCACTTCTATGGCTCTTGCTGCATCCTGGTGCTGCATAACCACCATTGTGGCCCCTTCACCAGTCTTGAGTTGCACCTGAAAGGATGCAACGTTCCCTAAAATCTATTGTGACCAATTAGTCTCTCCTCCTCCTAGCTAAATGGACACCTCTTCCCATGTGAAATCTATAGAGATAGTGGACCATATGGTATCATCGATGACATGGAAGAGATTAGCATCATCACAACTCCCCCAACTGACCATCTTAGCGATGGCCCTAAGATGGCTCATCGACGGTTGATAATCTTGCGGTGGTGGTGGTTAGTCTCGTTGGCTTATGCTGGGACTTGCTTCTTGTTGTTGACTAGGCCTTGAGCTTAGGAGTTGTCTAGGCCTTGTAGTTTGAGTTGCAGTGGCCCCTACCATCTATTTTTGCTCTTGCTCTGGCTCTAGCATCTCACCAGCACTTTTTCTTGGAGTTGGTGGCTTCAGTAGTTTAGCAAATGAAGCATTTTGGGCTCTTTTGGGGATGTCATTGGTGTATCCCCAAAATACCAGCATGCTTGCATAGCTTCCTAATGAGACAAGGGAAGGGAAATGCGAACTTCCTTGTCATGCATTCTTCGAACTACCTTAAGATCTCCATGAGATATAGATGGGGTAGGTTAGCATTAACCTTTTCCATCAATATCGCACTTTCTCTTGCCACATATTTTGAAATCCTATTTAATCATTTTGTGGGGAAGATGTGATAAGTACCAATCTTGAAGTAGATTCTCTCTTCCAATGTCAATTCTTCATATATCTTGTCTTCTTTACCATACGCCCTATCCAACCAAACCTTTCATGCATTAGCATCGAAGTGAGTGGACAGGTGAGCAACCTTTGACTCTATATTCAGAAGGTTTAACACTTCCAAAATGGCCTTGGTGGAAAAATCAATAGACACACCACAAATGTCAACTGTGGTTCCTTCTTCCTTATTGTGCCAAAATTGGTATATTTCTCCTAAGTACTAGGC
>MNCI01023297.1:50875-68751 GCA_015680685.1 Gnetum montanum | reverse complement strand
ATGAGACATGGATAGGATAGTATCTTCTTATCCTTCTTATTTTCCTTAAAATGTTTCTCAATTTCTAGGAAAATGAGTTAGGATAAGTTGATTGGAAATTTTCCACTATGTGCTACATTGGCCCCAGTAAAGAAAAATGTAACTTTACTAGGTTTTACCATGGGATTGAGATGAAACAATGATTTTGAATTAGATCCTTTCTACCTAGGTTAGCACTCAATATTCCTTTTGATTAACTCCATAGCACCTTTGGATCTATTTCCTTTTTTCATTGATGTCAAGCTAAGTTGACCCATTTGCAACTCTGGTCGATATGTTTGCGAGTCTTAGGACTTCAATGATGGATTCGATCAAGTAGGAGATGGTGAAGTCCTTGATCTTTATTTTTTCATATACTTGATAATTATTTTTTTAAAAAATATGTCTCTTCTAAGAGCCATTCTCCATTTGTTTAAATGGAGAGCTAGAAAGAAGATGCTTGCAATTGTTCATGGACCTCTTTGGATGAAAAATTGAAGAAGGATTAAAACTTAATTCTTATAACATAGAATGTAGGATCTCCTTCATTTGAATCTTCTCTAAGAAAGCCTTTTCAACTATGGGAATCTATCTAACAGATTTCACTCCAAGTTATTCTCTGGTTGGTCTAGCTGATTACCTCATACTCTACATTATCTCTTTTCCCTATACTTTGATGGATATCTCACCTCTAAGTCTCTTTCAAGTGCTATTTGCAATCAAATTAATGATCAATTAGTATTTTTTGAATAGTTTTATAACAATTTAGTAATTGATCATCCTTAAATTTGGCTTAATTTTAGAAAATTTGAGCATAAACATCCTTGTGTGATTATAGTAGGATACTTTGAAGGCTCTAAGAAATATAAATTATCTTGAATTTAAGTTATTCTGATCATTTTTAGGATTAAATACCTTACATATTTAAAAACTTATATTTTTGAAAGATTTTCATTCATGGATTAAGTGCCGTCATGATATAGAGCTCAACTCCAAAAGCTTACATGGTTTTAAATAGTCGCAATCAAAGATTCAATTTACATAATATTACTAGTCGAAGGCTCTAGCTCTTAGAGATAGCAAAAATTCCTTTAGTGCAAACTAAAAATGAGAAATATTTTGCTAATGGTCAATGTGTATATATTATATTTTTATACTATGTTCACACTACTCCATTGATATTATTGAAGTTTAAAATTTTCTTTTAGAATTTGCTACATTATGGACGAATTTCCTTTGGATGTTTGGGATGACTTGGAGTTAATAAAAAGGGCCACATGCCAAAAATATATCTTGGATGTTTTAAATGAGATATGATAATGAATTAACAAAGTTTGGAAGCTTGAACATGTGAAGAAAGTTTTACTAGAAAATATTAACAAAAATAAGGAGAAATGCATAATAGTGAAGTCACAATGCTTAATATCTAAGGCCTATAGAATCTACCCCATAACAAGATCCTATTTAAAATGTCCTTGTATAATCATTTTAAAAGGTGTCCATGGACACCTTGGAAATTAAATGTTAATCAATTCTACGTTTCAAGAACCACACAATTATTATCATCAAGGTTGTGTACTATATTATACAAAATCATTAGTAGAAAAATTAAGCATAGTGGTGAGGTGAAATGAAATGAGAAGGAATTACAGAGATTGGGACATGAGGTTCCTTACCATGTTCATAATGAGTTATTTATGTTATGTGGTTAAAATGACCATCATACCTTTTCATCTAAATTTCAAACCAAGTTCATACTACTACCAATGACATCACATTATATCATCCAAGGCCCACGATCAAGAGATCAACTATGATCACATGAAAACTTGAAATTAGAAAACTTGTGTTAAGGGCATAGAACAATTAATTAATTATAATCAAGAAAGTTATGGTTCTTGGTCATTGGCTAGAGAGTTGACTTTAGGCATGGGTCACATGTCTTTCCAATGATACCCCAAGAATGGTTTCCTTGATGATTTCTATGAAAATATCTTAGATTCCTCTCTTAGCATCAATGATGCTAAGCCATGCTCTACCCATGATAATAGAAAATATTCCTTATTATTTTCTACATTGATCACTAGTAAATCTATTGGATAAGACCACCCATTAATGATGGTTACCATGCCCTCTATTAATCTCAAGTAAACAACAATTGAATATCGATCAACTCTAATTTGATGTTGCATTACTTTAATGGAGGTAGGTTCCAAGCCTTGTACATTTATTGACAGATTAAATTCACCCCAAAACCTAAGGCTAGTTGAACCTTGCATGGTGCATTCCTTATAATTTGTAGATAAATAAGAGAAATTCTAAGATCAATTTGCTTCTTGGAAAGATTACCTAACTTAATCTAAACTATTACCACATAGATACACATGACAATTTATACATTGTTATTTTTTTATGGTAACTCTTAAAAGGTATGGAAGGATGTATATGTGGGGCCTAGAGCCATAGATTCTTGCGTAAGTTTAGATGAACTAACAAGCCTAAACAAAAAGTGCTTTTAGGATGTGCACTTGGAATTGCTAGAGTTTTCATCCATATGTATGTATGTATATGTGGGGCCTAGAGCCACAGATGCTTATGTAAGTTTAGATGAACTAACAAGCCTAAAAAATGAGTGCTTTTAGGATGTGCACTTGGAATTGCTAAAGTTGTTATCCACATGTATGTATGTATATGTGGGGCCTAGAGCCACAGATGCTTGTGTAAGTTTAGATGAACTAACAAGCCTAAAAAATGAGTGCTTTTAAGATGTGCACTTGGAATTGCTAGAGTTGTCATCCACATGTATGTTCATAGCTTAGGTAGCATTTCTTTGGTGTGACTATGGAGGATTTCATCTTACATTTGTAAAGTAGATGACAACTGATTAGAAGTATGAGGTTGAAAAAGTGTTGGTTAGGATGAGAAGCATAGGATGTAGAATTAGTCTATGAAGTAGTGGATCTATAGAATTATGAAGGATAGTATTGGTAAGTAGAAACATGGATGGTAAAGCCACATAGAGACACATGCTATTCGATATAATATCCATAGGAATTTGATTTCTTGTAAGGGTATTATGGCCTTTATGGTGGAACCCCCCATGACTGTGGATTTTACCATTATTGTTTATAATATTTTTGAGATTGTAATGGAGCCCTACTAAAATAGTACTACTGTTGATGGTATTACTATTGATGATTGTATTGTATGTAAGAAAACTTCCTAGGTATTTTCCTTTGAAAAATTTTGAATTTAGATCATAAGCACTAAAATTTTGGAGGTGTGACATGATTGGATAATAACCCTTCAGAATTTCATATTGGCATATGTCATAACCATTTTCTTCTAAATCTAAGTCTATAACACTCTTAACTGTAGCTACTTTTTCATTATGTTTATAGGAATTCCATCCTATTTCTTTCTTCTTATTTTTATCTTTGTCCTTGGCTTGCACCTACTTTGTTACCTTGTTCACTATTTTTAGTGCTAATTAGAACTTGTCATCACTTATATCTCATATTTTGTTCACGTTAGCTAAAATTTAGTAACAAATTTTTAGATTGATAAGGTTTTGTGCTTAACTACTTCTAATGATGTCTCCTCTTTTAGTTTATAGATGATGAGTGGCTAGGTACCCCTACACTCAACCATATGAAAACGAGCATTCCCGTATGATCCGATTGAACTCCATAGATGTGCTAGTTGTGGTATCTAGATAGTTACTCATTGATCGCAGTTCGTTGTCTTCCCACCTGGACTAGTATTTGCTTTGTCACATATGGTTTAGTCCAGAGTGAGGTGTATGATGTGTTTTCTATCGCTATGCTACTCCTAGGGACAATGGAAAATAACTTTGTTTTAAGCTAAGAGGGAAAGGGAGAAGAGAATATAAGCTAGCCTAAGTGTGATGAGCATCTATTCTTAATCATCCGTACACATCTTGGACCTCGTGTACTACTACTGGGATTACCAAGTGCATGTCCTAGGTATGCTATTGGGATACTAAGTAGGCACACTTAAATGCTTGTGATTAAGTTGTACTCATTCTATGTTTAATAATAGGGGTAGAAAATGAGGGTAGAGAAATATTAATTAAGAAAGCGATAAATAACAATAACATTAAGTAATTAAAACTAAGTGAATGCTAAAATGATGAAGTAATATCGATCTTCATTGCTGGTCATGTATGTATCCAAGTACATTACACTCGAATAAAGGTTCCATACAATTACAATCATCACACTATGGGCATGCACTAAGGAAAGGGTTGAGAGGAATTGAAACTGACAAAAAGATCCTACTCTAATACTAACTTTTTCTATGACTCTTCCATGAATTCAATTGTGTATTTATAGGCTCACACAAGAACCACGATATTGTGTATCCGATATTGCTAGTGAGGTCGCAATATCGCATACCCAATATCGAGGGTCTGATATCAGAGCCTAATAAATCATGGTCCATCATACCCCCATGATTGAATGAAAACTCATTCATGAGTTGAAAAAAATAAGAACAAGCTCCATTGATTACACAGTGGATAGGTATGGGATTATTGACTAACTAGGAATTTATTTATGTTGCAGTGGAGGATTGCATACAAAAAAATTGGGACATGAACATAAAATTACAAAAGTACAAAACTTTGTTGGATCTCATGTGGTTCTAGGTGGTGGTGGTTCCTCCATGGGTTGCTTCCCCTTATTTTGTGCTTCAATTTTTGGAATTTGATGACTTTGAAGGAGTGCCTAGAGATTTTCCTCTTTAGTTCAAGGGTCCTGTGCCATCCATGCTGATGCTCTAATGTTTGATGGAGTCAACACCTTCCATGGACACGATAGTTGTAAGAACATTTGATTTTCTTTGACATACCAAGCTGCAAATAGCCATCGTTCCTCCTCATAGGCTCTAGCTTTATCCTTGTACTCCTGGTAATTTGTAAGCCATCAAGCCAAGTTTTCCATGACATCTTTTTATTGCTGGTAGCTAGTTTTAACCACCTCTGACTCATAATTTTCTGCTTCTAACTTCTACAGCATCTTCTTGTGTNTGACTCATAATTTTCCACTTCTAACTTCTACAGCATCTTCTTGTGCTCTGCAAATTCTATTTCATATTTTGCATAGGTGGTAGCTACATGCTTCTCTAGCTTTGTTCTCGAGCATCCTACTATTAACATGGCTAAATTGGCATACCGTAGGTTTTCCAATTCCATGTACTCCATAAGATCTTATATTTGTAGGTCTTGACTTTTGATCCCTTCTTGGTGAACGAATGCATAGGTGTCTAGTATGACCTGCCAATCAGTGTGTTAAGCACTGAAGGTGTTAATGTGGGCCTTGGCTATATGGATCTCTTTTTCAATGACTTGCTTATACATCCCCACCTAATCTTTGAATTGCTCCTTCAGTTTCTCATTTTTCTTGGCCTTATTTTACCACGCTCTTATTTCAATTATCATCTTTTGATGGATGCGCATACCTCCTCAATTGAGAGGGTGTGATTCTCTTTGGCTAAGCAATTCATGTCATGGTTGACCTTGACTAACTATTCTCGTAATCGCTGAAAATTTTCTTTGAAAAAATTCTTTTGTTTCTCCACAGTGGTCAACCAAAGATTATCTATAGCAAGTTGTTTATTCTCTTCTTGCAAGGCCTTGAGTTCTTTGGCATACGCATATGTCTACGCTTGTGCCTTGGAAGCATCCCAATTGACCTTCTCTTTCTCCTCTGCCACTCTTTTATTGTCTACCAATAATTTAGTGAGTTGCTCCATCTTGAAAGATTCTAGTTGGTTTGTAGGGATGAATTGAGATGGATCCTGCTGTGCAACTTGTAGGGTGATGAGCCTTTCTTGGAGTCTTTCCAACTCCACCTTTACATGCTCAACCATGATATCTGCCATGACTAGCTTCCCTTTGGTAGAGATGAGGTCTGATTGAGTTGCTATGACATTTTGTGGAATGTCAAACAAGGACATCATCACTTGTCCTGTCTATAGCAACTGATTGAGAACATCCTCATGCTCCGCAAGAGTCATCGAGGGACTAGCCAAAGTTTGAGCATCATGTGCTCCCTTGAAATCCACTAATGACACAACAAGAACATTAAAAGACTCTTTTATGTGATCCATAACCACTTCTGTGGCTTCTGCTACATCTTGGTGCTACATGACCATGATTATGGCACCTTCACCCATTTCTAATTGCATCTAAAAGGATGCAGTGTTTCCTGAGATCTATTGTAACCAATGTGTCTCCCCTCCTCCTATTTGAATGGACACTTCACCCCCTGTGTAATATATGAAAACCATGGGTCATACGACATCATCGATGACATGAAAGAGATTGGCATCATCAGGACTTCCCCATTTGACTGTCTCAGTGATGGCTCATCGATGGTCAATAAATCCTGTGGTGGTGGTGGTGGTGGTTGGTCTCTCTATCCTGTAATAGACCTTGCTTCTTGCTGTTGACTGGGCCTTGTGCTTGGGAGTTTGCTAGGCCCTGTAGTTTGAGTTGCTGTGGCCCCACTGTATGTTCTTGTTCTGGCTCCAATGTCTCACCAACACTTTTCCTTGGGGCTAGTGGCTTTAGTAATTTAGCAAATGAAGCATTTTGGGCTCTTTTGGGGACATCATTGGTGTACCCTAGAATTCCAGCATGCCAGCATAGCTTCCTAATGAGACAAGGGAAGGGCAATACAAATTTTCCTATCTTGCATTCCTTAAACCACCTCAAAATCTCCATGAGATATAGATGGGGTAGGTTGTTATTTACCTTGTCCATCAATATCGCACTTCCTCTAGCCGCATACGTTGAGATTCTATTTAAGCCTTTCATGGGGAAGAGATGATAAGTACCAATCTTAAAATAGATCTTTTCCTCTAGGATCAACTCTCCATACACCTTGTCTTCCTTTCCATATGCCCTTTTCAACCAGATTCTTTGTGCATTAGCATTGGAGCAAGTGGATAGGTGAGCAACTTTTGGCCTTTTATTTAGAAGATTCAACACTTCCGAAATGGGCTTGGCAGAGAAATCTACAGAAAAACCATCAATATCAATTGTGGTGCCCTCTTCTTTATTGTGCCAAAATTGGTACATCTCTCCTAGGTACCAAGAACCATTTTTAGAAAGGGTAGGCCATATTGGGGACCCTTTGAGTTGGTCCCTAACTACTTCAGGAGCGAACTTTGTGAAAGGTCCAAAGTTGAGTTCCATGATCATGACTACTAACATGGACCTTTCATGGATCACCTGAACACATTTTGGGAACAACGTGAGACATTATCCTTGTTCATGTGCTTTAGTGGCTCCTCTTTTAGCCTGTCCCGATTGCACAATAATAGGAGGCTCTTGATGGATGCTGAATGATTGTGCCTCCTTTTCTACATGTTCCTCAAGAGATGCCTGGCCTCTACCTCTCCTTGGTTGTTTGGACACACCTTGAGAGGGTTCTCCTTGTCATCCATGTTTAGGGACCATCTGCAATCACACAGGGCCATCCATTAGTAAGGTTGCTTACAAAGTTTGATTTATACCTTACTTCTTGCCTTTAATAAATTCATTTCTTGTTTTGTGTGATCCAAAGCTAGGAAATTTTATGAAAATGTCCCCTAAAAGTTTTGATATTGGGCCCAATTTGATTAGGTGGTTCCAAAAATTAATTCCCCTGGTATGAGTGATAAGATGAAGTTGATTTGGAAAAATGTTTAACAGTTTTTATGATCCTTTACCCTTTATGATATCCTTCAGGTGATAATGAATTTTGGAAAAATTATGCTTGACTTGGAGTGTACCCTTCCCCCACGACTAAGTTGAGCACTTCAGGTTCAAACGGATTCAATTGGAATGGGAATTAGAGTGTTAATAAACAAGTTATGGATGTTGGAATGAGAGGCACGCAAGTTAGCAAGTTCATGGAGAAAAAATTGAACTCCCCTTGCGTCAACAATGTAAAATGATATTGACATGTGTAGGGGGCCCATATATATAGTTTTTTATGGACACGATATTATGTGCTTGATAGCACAAACCCAATATCACGTCGGACCCAATATCAGGTACTCGATATCGCGGTCCACTGAAAATAGGGTACTTAGTAAAATTGATGAATTTCTAAATTTCCAAGGCCACAAATAAAGGATTTGAGGTTAATTGGAAAGGTGTAGGGTAACATTGAATAGAACAGAAGGCACAAAATATATAATGGGGTGGAATCTAACAATGAAATTCATGAATAGAATGAGGAAAAAGGACATGAGATGGTGCATAGGAATGTTTGAACTTAGGGGGATGATATAGGAAAGAATAATGTTGGCAATGCAGTACTTGGAGGATAAAATGATGCCATGGTGATATGTAATGTGTATAAAGTACAAGGATTATGCAAGTGGATCCTCCCCAAAGCAGTTTCCTACCTATGATGCCCTTACATAACTACCCTGAAAAATGTTTGTAGGCACTAGAGGGTAAAATGTAATCCATACCAATCCCACAAAAGACACACATACAGATACCATGTGATGAGATACGAATTCAATGCTACACAAGACACAAATCACAAATACATGAATAGTGAGATGAGGTGAATTGTAGGAGGGATTGCAGAGATTGGGATATGAGGTAGCTAACCTAGGGAATAATGAATCTTGAGTGTAGGGCATGATTAATGTGTCATTAGCCCATTGCTCCAAACTCAAGACCAAGTCCATTCCTCTGATCAGTGACATCGCATTGTTTCATCCCATGATGAACAACCATAATAGTACCATGACAACAAGGCATGCAATCACTTGGCATTTCATTCAAGGGAGGAGTGATTCGGAATTGCTTTGTGGCACTTTTTATCTTGATCTTCTTCTCTTTTTTTTTTATGCATAATCTAGAGAAGCCGCCTACCTTCAGGCATGGGTGCATGTCTTTCCAATGAGGACCCCTAGAATAGCATTATATATATATATATATATATATATATATATATATATTGAGTGCCTTTATTACTCTTACTTTCAGTTTTCATTAGATCTACAAGGATCTTAGCATAACCAAGTTGCATGATAACTCCTACAGATGTCACCAAAGAGAATCCACAAGTTCCCTTGATGTCATACCCTAGTCATTCCTTCTTAGTCCATTATTTTTCACTTTGGGCATAATGAGCACAAAATTACTTTTAAGTTTTCATGATGAGAAGAATATCATCATACCTAGAGTAGAACCTCTTATTAATAAAATGGATCGATGGATGTGATGGGCATGCTGTCCAAATAATCGGTTACCCAAGACATGATAGCATAGAACAACACCTCAACCAATGAGTCACATGAGTGTTTTATTCATAGATGAGATTACCCATAAAAAGATAAAAAAATAAAGAAAAATATGAACCAATTAATAAAAAGATAAAACGAAAAATTAAAAGATGAGAAACTAGAAAATAAAAAATTGTAAAATTAAAGAAAAGGAAAAACATTTATTAATTTTGTTTGTTAGAATGGGGGATATACCCCATAACTAAACTTTTGATCATAGCTAGAATTAATAAATGGAAGGTTAGGATCCACACACTTTGGGAATATTGGAACTCGGTCATATCCAACCCATTGGGTGTCTTTTGATGTGGTGGTTGGAATGTGCCCAAACTAGGGTTCACACACTTGATTAATGTTGACATAGTGGGGCAAGTTATAAGATGTGGTTAATTGATAAGGAGTTGACCCACTATGGCACTCGTGACCATAAGATGGTATGCAAGGATTGGTATGTCTCCCTACATGGCTATATTCATTGGGCCCCATAGTTGTTGGAGTTTTGATCAATGGCTCTAATAAGGTAACATGAGGTGTTGGATTCAAGGATAAGGATGCATCATAGCGTTGAACTTGTGCTTGGTTGGAGGATGTAGTGGTTTCAGAACCATGATGGCTCTTGCTTTGGTCATGCCTAAAGAAAGGATACTTTTGACATTGTGGAGGACCTCCACTATTGTTAACTATAGTAGCACAAGTAATATTTGTGGGTTGGTGCTGTGGTGCAAAACTTGCTGATATTATTGGTGGCGATGTAGAAGGAGATGAAGGATGAGAATATTGATGGCTAGGAGAACTGCAAGGAACACGAGGTGGTGATATTTTGAAAGAGGATATGGGTTGATAATACTTAGGAGAATTATAACAATGTGGTGAGATAGAGGATGTTGACCTAGTTGGGGAAATAGAATGTTGAACCTAATAAGTGCTTAGGTTTAGATGATATGAAGGGTGTGACTAGTTTGAGGGTGGCCTCTCCCATGACTACGATTTTTGCCATTGTGATTGAACATAGTATTTTTGTATGAACTCTGGATGTAACATTCTTTTCCAATGCTCATGTAAATGGGAAAAGGTTGGGCATTGACCTTTGGGGTGATCGTACATGCAAATGTTACATTGATACATATGATTCGCATTTGAGTTCTTATTCTCTTTAGCCCTTCTTTCTGATTGTCTAAGGGTGTTCTGTCCTACTTCTTGGTTCATCATGGTTCTACCTCTAATAGTGTTGGCATATTCTCCATATTTTTCATGTATCCATTCCATCATCTTATTGATATTTGCCTCAATTTCATTTAGTGATTGTAGTATTGACAAAGATGATTCCACCTCCTTGAGGTGAGTTGATTTCTCCTCTTCATGATCATGGACCTTTGCTAACTCAAGATTTTGGTCCCATTGAGAGCTTTCAACATTCTCCCATCTAGCTAACTCTCCTTCTTCTTTTGCCGCCTACTTAATAAGCTCTTGGAGTTGGTGGGTTCATAGCTCGTATAGTTAACATTAGGCATACATCCCTAGGGTTTCCCTTATTTCATTATAGAGCCCATCGATGATGTGCTACGTTAGCCTTTTCTCAAAAAATCCATGGCCTGGGAAATTATTTAACAATGCATAAGATCTTTCTAAGGCTATGTCCAAGGGTTCATGTTGTGCTTGTTTCCACTCTTGGATTTGTTTCCTCAAGGCTAACACTCTTGCATAGGTTTGATATCTTTCATTGAAGAGTTCTATCATTGTTGGCCAACGTTGAATTGATTTTGGTTGTAAGGACCTATACCATACTTTTTGTTGGCCAATGAGTGTCATAGGAAAGAGCTTAAGTTTTTGCCACCCAGTATTAATATTGTTCCACACATAGGCTCTTAGTGGCTAGCAGGGGTTCATTTTCACTAGGTAGGTTATAGAATCATGAATTGGGATAATGTTGTCTTCGTTTATGTACATAGGAGGATGCTACATTAGATTAAGTACTCCAAACTTCATCTTCATCGTCGTTGATGGAACACAATATTGCATGGGCCACGATATCGCATCCCCCGTGATATCGTGTACGCGATATCGCAGTGCACCATCAAATCTATAAATAAGAGGTGGCTCTCCCTTGTTTCTCACTCTAGGCCTAGACCATAGCAAAACTCTGGCAGTTTTACCTCTCCAGAGATAGAATAATTTCCATGTGCCTGCAGTAGGAGCTCCAAAGTAAACAGATCTTTATTAGAGCAAATATTGTACTTGAACACAAGTTTGTGTATGAAAATAAAAACTAAACAGATGGATAAACCTTGCAGTGCATGGACTAAGCTAGATAGGACTTTATTTATTTTTATTTATTGTTTATCATTTAAACACTTTATTAGTTAATTAATTATCTCTCAACCCTTCTCTCCTAGTTAAGTGCATTCAGTACGACCGCTTCAAGAACGTGCGTAATGCTTGGTAATCCCAGCAATGAATAGCGTTTGGTAAGCCCAAAGGTTGCATTGGTTTAGGGTGTAAATGGTAAGTGGGAATGGATATTGAGGCTAGGTTAATTAAGGCTTAGTTAGTTAATTAGTCTCTTCACCCTTCACATCATTAGCATAGGAGATAAAACATAAAAGCTATAAAAATAAGATACCTCAGACTTAACCATACAACCGTGACAAATACAAGTAAGTCTGGGAAGACAACGAACAATTAACCTTAAGTATTCCATGAGGCACGTAGGAACTTAGTCTGTGGAGTTCGACCGAATCGTGCATGTAATGGTCGTATTCGTATGGTTGAGTGTAGGGATACCTTGCCAGTCATCATTGGTGCCGTTGCCAGGGACTAAGCTGTTTGTGCACTAAGTAGAACATAGGAAATTATCCACATCATTGGGAGCTTAAACGAACCCTTAGGATTAATCAGAAGAAAAATTAAATACGGTAAATAGCACATTGACAAGACACAATGTCTTCTTCTTCTTCTCACAAAAGCACTTCACCACCTAGGGATCACATAAGAGACAGTCGATGATCTAACATACATAATCAAAATCCCCCGGTTCCATAGGAATTCAGTGTGGTATATATTCATCCTGATGAGTATATACCCAAATTTACTTTTATCCTTCATCAGGATGAACAACTACATTGGAGAGACTTACAAGATAACATAGTATTACCTTTAGATCGGGTAGTTCCTAACATGCTCCTTCGTGCACTTGCACAGATAGACATGACATAGCTATATGCTAAATACATTACAGAAGATTATAACACAAGGGACTACCATTTCACAAAAGTGCAACGTCAATGGGACTTGCAGCAGGAGAGCCACCATACATTGTTGAAGGGCAAAGGGGTCCTGCACGTCCTAAGCGAAATTGGAGATGGTGAACTAGTTATAACTGATTCTCTATCAAATGATGCTCCCCCTCCTAACAATAGTGAGGAGGTGGGGTATCAGAACCTATGCTCCATGATACACAACCCTAGTTCTGATCCCCATGAACACTAATTGTTCACTGAGGGAACAAAAATATATGACAAGGATGGGCATTTTGATTGCCATCACGATTGGGGTCATAGCCATCGAAGAAAAGGTAAGAAACATCGTCATGGCAATGGTTCTCATGCTTCTTCCTCTTCATCACATCATTCACCCTCTTCTTCCACATCAGTACATAGTCATAAAGAGCACAACGGTGAGGATAAGCGTAAGCAAAATGAAAGACCTCGACAGAGAGTCGAGAGCGAGGACGAGGACATTTGAGAGAATCAAGGCATGAAAGAAGGGAAAGTAGGAAACAACATAGGCATCATAGATGTCATGAAAGAGATGACCATGACAAACCCCTACTTACCATCCAAAGTATGTTAGATATCATGGATGTAGTTAGAATACCCACATGGCACCAAAAAGATGCTTGGATCAAGAGATTAGATATGAATAACATCCCACGATTTGAAGGATGATACAATGCTGATCCACAAAATAACTTATAGGCATTCCATGATGCCTGCACCTTGCAAAAAAAAGAAAATGAGTGGTAGAAATTAAAGTTGTTTCCTAGGACACTCATGAAAAAACCAGAGAGTTGGTACCAGTCCTTAGAGCCAGAGACCATTAGGAGATGGAGTNGAAACTAGGAGAACCCTTGGGACTTATGCCTAAGGGAGACTATCTAAACTTAGATCCCATGAAATTCATCGATTGTTGGAGCAAGTAGCTAAAGAAGAAGGGGAGCTATGGAAAAGAGAAAGCGCAGAAGAATATAACCACAATCCTTCCCTCTAAAAGAAGGGAGTAAGATTCTGTGATGAAGAGGATGAGTCACCACTCAAAGAGTTGGTGAATAGAAAAAACTTTCCACTTCAAAAGCTAACAAGTGAGGTGTCGGCTAAGGTAGATCAAATATGGAACTATTTAGACAATAGATTTGAAATTGTTTTGAAAATTATAGAGGAGTCTAAGGAACAAAGTAGTGACCATGATAAGAAAGAGCGGAGAGACTCAGGCAATGCATGTGACAAGGGTAAGGGAAAAATGACTATGGCCAATGAGGTTGTGGATTCTAATACAAACAATGATGGTGGATGTGAAATCTACCAATATGACCATCCTAAGGGATGTTATCCAATAATCTCACATCTACAAGAGTCTGGGGTGTATGCACTCAACTGAAGACTTAACAAATGGAAGGCACCCCAAAGGTTACCTTATCCCCAAGGTAACCCAAGGCAGTTCCACCAACCGTTAACGTATTATCCAAGTGCAACTTTGCCACAACCTATCGGGCAACACCAGTAGTGGCAACACCCACAGTCATGGGGGATGCTACCGCCTAGACAACAATACCCTTATCAACAACCAAACCCATATGGCTACTACGTGCAGCAGCCAGTTTCTCCAAGTGACTCTATGGGTCACGCAACCCCACAACGTCACTACCAAGTTGGAGAGTATTTTAGAAGGACTCCTTCTCCTCCAGGAGACATACCACATGCATACCATCCTTCGAATTCATATGCCACTCTTACGTCAGTAGTTCCACTACCTCCTGCTCCAACAATGTAAGGGGAACTCCCCACTCAACCACAACAACATAATGCTATGAGAGCTATAAACCTTCAACCTACTGCTAGTTCTGGAAACTGCAAGAAGAGAAGACCTTTCTTCAGAACCAAAAGCCCAAACAAGCTCTCACAACCACAAGCGGTTGAGTCTGTGTACACTCCTCCAATAATTAAGGCTTCGCAGCTCCCTTCAAACCAACCACAGAGCTTAATGCACACTGTTATGTTAACATATACTGTTACCAACTAGATCAAGGTAGGCCACTTTCCCAAGAAACTCTCTAACCTTGGAAGTCCCTTAATCTACCTCCAAGTCACCAGGAACAAACCTCATAAGGCTCTTCTTGACTCAGGTTCCGGATTCAACCTAATCTCACGAGAAATGTATCAAGCCTAGAACCTGCCTCTACTCAAGAAGAGCAATATTCAACTAGAGATGGCTGACCAGTCCATCACCATTCCTTTGGGATTAGTGGAGGACATCATTACCACTGTGTGTGTTTGGTCATACCTAGTTGATTTCCTGGTGATAGAAGTTAACAGCAACAAATGGAACTTCCTAATTATAATGGAAAGGGCATGGCTAAGTACAATAGATGCATGCCTAGGAATCCATGATCTTTCCTTGGAAATATCTAAGGTAAATATTTATGGAAAGATCAAGAAGAAGAAAGTTCCATGCATCACATACAATGACTCAGAGGGTGATGACATGGAGGAATGCTCAACATCTCCTACATGCAACTGGTGTGCCCTAGAAGCTTAGATATGAAGATGCCTGTATGTAGCAACCACACAACAAGTGGACACCCCGTGGTTGGTAGCTAATCGAAAGAGCAACCTACCAACATGCATGGAACAAACTAGGGGAACAAATCATGCCCATAACGAAAGCATAGATACATTGAAATATTAGCATCGCCAACTTCCACCCCTTAACTTGAAAACATAAATCGAGAGAAGTTGGACGCTTCTAAGAAATTCAAATAGGTGTTCGTTATTTTAGATCTCTCCCTTTCCATTTAGTCATGGGGGAGATGGCCACCTATGCTGATCATTTGGGGCCCTCAGTTCTTTTTAAGTTTTTGTTTTACACATTTTTGTTTTACAAATTTCTTCAACTTTTCTTGTTTTTGTTTTACAGCATTGTTCATACTTTTCCATTCCTTGTGTGTGTTACCCATCTTATAAGTTTTTCAGTTAATAAGTGTTGTTAATGATGGTATGAACTATTTTTCTATTGGTTGCTAATGTTTGGTTTTTACCTTTAAGTGATGATGTTGATACTAAGGTATGGTCCTTTTGATATGATAGGCAATGAGTCCACTTCATCCATACATCCACAAATTTCTATGGTCTCTCTTGGCTTGGAAATGTATAATTCCTTTCTAAATAAGAACTATAACAAATAAATGACTGGGAATTTCTCAAACTAAAGAAGGAATCACAAATTGAAAAGGGTGTGACTTCAAGGAAACTTGATGCATTTGTGTTGGCCATTCTCTTGGGTGTTGGATGTTTTCTTCTTGAGTCTTCATACCATTTTGATGTTACTTAATTATCGGGAAGCTGAGCAAATAAAAATAACAAAGTCTTTGCATGGTGTGGTTCTCACACATAAACACATAAAAAAAACAATGAGAATTCAAAGCACACCCCTCAGATGAAATAACCATTTGGGCTACAAGTACTGGTTATGGAACTGAAATAAAAATGTTCCCTCTAACTAAGGCCCTTCTCGCTTCCCATTCTCTACTCCATTTCGTCAGAATGGTGTTGGCTCTTTGGGAAGGCATTCTTATTACTTCAAGGGGATGGATTGTCCGAATGCATTAATGCGAAGTCACTGGATGTGGTTTGTTTGAGGCCGGACTTGGAATGGGATCTACTAAGTCACATTAATCATTAACTACACAAGGGTTTGTACACCACCTTGTTCTTGGGATTCCATTCCATTCTCTTCTCTCCATCCTTCTCTCCATTATTCACCTCATTTCTGGTTGTATCATTAGTGTATATTTTGGTTGACGCATTGTTTTCTTTTTGGTAAATTCTTGTGGTTAAGACTTTAACTCTTGTTTCAAATGACATTCTCAGAGCCTACGGACTCTTTGAATGTGAGTTTTTTAGGGTATTAAGGGCATGATCTTTCTTCGGGGAGGACCCATTGAAATTCTTATTTGGTACATCAATTAAATTCTTTCCCTTAACATTTTTGCAATCAACTTTATTTGTTCATTTCCATCTTGACATCCATTTCATCGACGTTACAGTTGTCTCTTTTTCTCCATATTTCTTGTTCTTTTTCTTTCTCCATTCTATTGCTACTGGAGGTTCATTCTTAGTCATGGGGGACCTGACTCAAAGTTTTTGATTTTTTCTTAACCCCTACACCTTCGGTAGTCACCACTATGATATCTCTAGATCTGTATCAACCATACCACAACTTAGCCAATGGACCTTTCACTGAAGCAAGGTATCAATTGCATTATGATTCATTTACCCTTGCTAATATAAGACTGTGTTGTGTGTGCATATGGCAATCATTCAACAATGGATTGGATCTAGAGGGAACACTTGGAATGGATTGGTGCTAAAAGCAACTATGCAAGGAACGAGATGGATGGCGTGCTTATGGATAGACAAAGAAAGGTGCAATCTTGGCATTGGTAGCAACAGACTTCTTCTCTCTTCTCTCTTCTCTCTCAGCTACCAAATAAGGCCTGATGTCAAATGTATAAGGTGTTCACTCTTGTTGTCATGAACACCAGTTTTGTCCTGTTCTATAATGATGATCTGTTCACATGTCACCCCATTCACCATTAGTTCCATTTGAGTCAATAATCCCATACCATCCCAATATTTTGTAAGAAACTCGAGAAAACATTTTTATTCAGTCATGGGGGTATGATGGAATGCGATATCGCATCCCCCATGATATTGCGTCTTCCCCTGCAATATCACATACCTGATATCGCATCTTCCCCTGGGACATCACGTACGCGATATCACAATGCACCATCAAATCTATAAATAAGAGGCAACTCTCCCTTGTTTCTTGCTCTAGGCCTAGACCGTAGCAAAACTATGGCAATTTTACCTCTCCAGAGATAGAATAATTTCCATGTGCCTACAGTAGGAGCTCCAAAGTAAGTGGATCTTTATTCGAGCAAATATTGCACTTGAACACAAGTTTGTGTATAGAAATAAAGACAAAATTCTTGGATAAACCTGGTAGTGCATGGACTAAGCTAGATAGGACTTTATTTATTTTTATTTATTGTTTATCATTTAAACGCTTTATTAGTTAATTAATTCTCTCTCAACGCTTCTCTCCTAGTTAAGTGCATTCAGTATGACCACTTCGAGCACATGTGTTATGCTTGGTAATCCCAGCAACGAATAGCATTTGGTAAGCCCAAAGGTTGCATTGGTTCAGGGTGTGAATGGTAAGTCGGAATGGAAACTAATGATAGGTTAATTAAGGCTTACTTAGTT
>MNCI01023297.1:21768-50698 GCA_015680685.1 Gnetum montanum | reverse complement strand
AGGGGTACCTCGCCACTCATCATTGGCACCGTTTCCGAGGACTAAGTTTTTTGTGTGCTAAGTAGAACATAGGAAATTATCCACATCATTGGGAGCTTAAATGAACCCTTAGGTTTAATCAGAAGAAAAATTAAATACGGTAAATAGCACATTGACAAGACACAATGTGTTCTTCTTCTTCTCACAAAAGCACTTCACCACCTAGGGATCACACAAGAGACAGTCGACAATCTAACAAACATAACCAAAATCCACCAATTCGTTAGGAATTCAGTGTGGTATATATTCATCCCAATGAGTATATACCCAACTTAAATTTTATCCTCCATCAAGATGAACCACTGCGTTGGAGAGACTTGTAAGGTAACATAGTGTTACCTCTAGATTGAGTAGTCCCTAACATGCTCCTTCATGCGCTTGCACAAATAGGCATGACATAGCTATATGCTAAATACATTGTAGAAGATTATAACACAAGGGACTACCATCCCACAGAAGCGCAACGTCAACAGCACTTGTAGTAGGAGAGCCACCATACATTGTTGAAGAGCAAAGGGGTCTTACATGTCCTAAGCGAAATTGGAGATGGTGAACTAGTTATAACTGATTCTATATCAAATGATTTTTTCCCTCCTGACAATAGTGAGAAGATGGGGTATTAGAACCTATGCTCCACAATACAAAACCCTGGTTCTGATCCCCATGAACACCAACTATTCACTGAGGGAACAAAAATACATGATAAGGATGAGCATTCTGATCGTCATCATGATCAGGGTTGTAGCCACCAAAGAGAAGGTAAGAAACATCGTCATGGAGATGGTTCTCGTTATTCTTCCCCTTTATGACATCATTCACCCTCTCCTTCCACATTATTACGTAGTCATAAAGATCACAATAGTAAGGATAAGGGTAAGCAAAATGAGAGACCTCGACGAGAGAGTCGAGAGCGAAGATGAGGGCATTTGAGAGAATCATGGCATGAAAGAAGAGAAAGTAGGGAACAACATAGGCATCATAGATGTCATGAGAGAGATGACCATGATGAATCCCTACTTGCCACCTGAAGTATGTTAGATATCACAGAGGCAGTTAGAATACCTAAATAGCACCAAAAATATGCTCGGATCAATAGATTGGATATAAATAACATCCCACGATTTGAAGGGGGATACATCGTTGATCCGCAAAATCACTTACAGGCATTCCACCATGCCTGCGCCTTGCAAAACATAGAAAACGAGTGGTAGAAATTAAAGTATTTTCCTAGGACACTCATAAAAGAACCAGAGAGTTGGTACCAATCCTTAGAGCCAGAGACCATTAGGAGATGGAGTACAATGCTAGAATTGTTTAACGATAAATACCAAATGTACTCCAGAGTGTCCAACTTGCGTAAGTAGATCCAATGATGGAAGTAGGGTAATTAAGAACCCTTGGATGCTGCCATTGGCCAGTATTATGCATTGATACATCGTTGCCTGGGCCATGGTTATGCACAATGGGATCAACTCCGCCACCTCGTAGATGGGCTAAGACATGAAACTAGGAGAACCCTTGGGACTTATGCCCAAGGGAGACTATCTGAACTTAGATCCCATGAAATTCATCAATTGTTGGAGCAAGTAGCTAAAGAAGAAGGGGAGCTATGGAAAAGAGAAAGCGCAGAAGAATATAATTGTGATCCTTCCCTCCAAAATAAGGGAGTAAGATTTTGTGATGAAGAGGATGAGTCACCACTTGAAGAGTTGGTGAATAGAAAAACCTTGCCACTTCAAAAGCTAACAACGGAGGTGTTGGCTAAGGTAGATTAAATATGGGACTATTTAGAAAATAGATTTGAAATTTTTTTGAAAATTGTAGAGGAGTCTAAGGAACAAATTAGTGACCATGATAAGAAAAAGCAGAGAGACTCAGGAAATGCATGTGACAAGGGTAAGGGAAAAATGACTATGGACGATGAGGTTGTGGATTTTGATATAGAAAATAATGGTGGATGTGAGATCTACCAATATGACCATCCTAAGGGATGTTGCCCAATAATCTCACATCTACAAGAGTCTGGGGTGTATGCACTCAACCCAAGACTTAGCAGATGGCAGGCACCCCAAAGGCTTCCTTATCCCCAAGATAACCCAAGGCAATTCCACCAATCGTTAACGTATTATCCAAGTGCAAATACACCACAACCTATTGGGCAACACTAGTAGTGGCAACACCCACAATCATGGGGGATGCTACCGCCTAGACAACAATACCCTTACCGACAACCAGACCCATATGGCTACTACATGTAGCAGTCGGTTTCTCCAAGTGACTCTATGGATCACGCAACCCCACAACATCACTACCAAGTTTGAGAGTATTTTAGAAGGACTCCTTCTCCAGGAGACATACCACATGCATACCATCCTCTGAATCCATCCACCACTCTTACGCCAGTAGTTCCACTACCTCCCACTCCAACAATGCAAGGGGAACTACCCACTCAACCGCAACAACGTAATGCTAGGAGAGCTATAAACCTTGAACCCATTGTTGGTTCTGGAAACACAAGAAGAGAAGAATTTTCTTCAGAACCAAAAGTCCAAACAAGCTCTAACAACCACAAGCGGTTGAGTCTGTGTATGCTCCTCCAACAATTAAGGCTTCGCAGCTCCCTTCAAACCAACCACAGAGCTTAACGCACACTATTATGTTAACACATACCATTATCAATTGGATCAAGGTAGGACACTTTCCTAGGAAACTCTCTAACCCTGGAAGTCCCTTAATCTACCCCCAAGTCACCAAGAACAAACCTCATAAGGCTCTTCTTGACTCAGGTTCCAGAGTCAACTTAATCTCACGAGAAATGTATCAAGCCTGGAACCTTCCTCCACTCAAGAAGAGCAATATTCAACTAGAGCTGGCTGACCAGTCCATCACCATTCCCTTGGGATTGGTGGAGGACATCGTTATCACTGTGTATGTTTGGTCATACCCAGCTGATTTCCTAGTGATAGAAGTCAACAACAACAAAGGAGACTTCCCAATTATAATGGGAAGGGCATGGCTGAGTATAATAAATACATGCCTAGGAATCTACGGTCTTTCCTTAGAAATATCTAAGGTAAATATTTATGGAAAGATTGAGAAGAAGAAAGTTCCATGCATCACATACAATGACTCAGAGGGTGATAACATGGAGGAATGCTTAGCATCTCCTACATGCAACTGGTGTGCCCTAGAAACTCAGATACGAAGGTGCCTGTATGTAGTAACCATACAACAACTGGACACCCCATGGTTGATAGCTAATCGAAAGAGCAATTCACCAACATGTATGAAATGAACTGGGGGAACAACTCATGCCCATAATGAAAGCATAGATACATTGGAATATGAGCATCACCAACTTCCACCCCTTAACCTAAAAACATCAATCGGGAGAAGTTGGACACTTCTAAGAGATTCAAATAGGCTTTTGTTATTTTGGATCTCTCCCATGGGGGAGATGGCCACCTATGCTAATCATTCGGGGCCCTCAGTTCTTTCTAAGTTTTTGTTTTATATGTTTTTGTTTTATGCATTTTTGTTTTACAAATTTCTTCAACTTTTCTTGTTTTTGTTTTACAACATCGTTCATACTTTTCCATTCCTTGTGTGTGTTACCCATCTTATAAGTTTGTCAGTTAATAAGTGTTGTTAATGATGGTATGAACTATTTTTCTATTGGTTGCTAATGTTTGGTTTTTACCTTTAAGTGATGATGTTGATACTAAGTTATGGTTCTTTTGATATGATAGGCAATGAGTCCACTTCATCCATACATCCACAAATTTCTATGGTCTCTCTTGGCTTGGAAATGTACAGTTCCTTTCTAAATAAGAACTATAACGAATCAGTGACTAGGAATTTCTCAAAATAAGGAAGGACTCACGAATTGAAAAGGGTGTGACTTCAAGGAAACTTGATGCATTTGTGTTGGCCATTCTCTTGGGTGTTGGATATTTTCTTCTTGAGTTTTCTTATCGTTTTGATGTTACTTAACTATCAGGAAGCTGAGCAAATAAAAATAACAAAGTCTTTGCATGGTGTAGTTCTCACACATAAACACATAAAAAAAACAATGAGAACTCAAAGCACACCCCTTAGATGAAATAAACATTTGGGCTACAAGCACTAGTTATGGAACTGAAATAAAAATGTTCCCTCTAACTAAGGCCCTTCTCGCTTCCCATTCTCTCCTCCTTCGTTTCGTTGGAATGGTGGTGGCTCTTTGGGAAGGCATTCTTGTTACTTCAAGGGGATGGATTGGCCGAATGCATTAATGTGAAGTCACTAGATGTGGTTTGTTTGAGGCCAAAATTGGAATGGGATCTACTAAGTCACATTAATCATTAACTACACAAGGGTTTGTATACCACCTTGTTCTTGGGATTCCATTCCATTCTCTTCTCTCCATTCTTCTCTCCATTGTTCACCTCATTGCTGGTTGTATCATTAGTGTATATTTTGGTTGACGCATTGTTTTCTTTTTGGTAAATTCTTGTGGTTAAGATTTTAACTCTTGTTTCAAATGACATTCCTAAAGCCTATGGACTCTTTGAATGTGTGTTTGTTAGGGCATTAAGGGCATGAGCCTGCTTTAGGGAGGACCCACTGACATTCCTATTTGGTACACCAATTAAATTCTTTCCCTTAACTTTTTTGCAATTAACTTTATTTGTTCATTTCCATCTTGACATCCATTTCATCAACATTACAGTTGTCTCTTTTTCTCCATATTTCTTGTTCTTTTTCTTTCTCCATTCTATTGCTATCGGAGGTTCTCTCTTAGTCATGGGGGTCCTAACCCAAATTTTTTGATTTTTTCTTAACCCCTACACCTTTGGTAGTCACCACTATGATATCTCTAGATCCATATCAACCATACCACAACTCAGCTAATGGACCTTTCACTAAAGCAAGGTATCAATTGCATTATGATTCATTTACCCTTGCTAATATAAGACTATGTTGTGTGTGCATATGGAAATCATGCAACAATGGACTGGATCTAGAGGGAACACTTGGAATGGATTGGTGCTAAAAGCAGCTATGCAAGGAACGAGATGGATGGCGTGCTTATGGATAGACAACGAAAGGTGCAATCTTGACATTGGTAGCAGTAGACTTCTTCTCTCTTCTCTCTTCTCTCTCAGCTACCAAATAAGGCCTGATGTCAAATGTATAAGGTGTTCACTCTTGTTGTCGTGAACACCAGTTTTGTCCTATTCTGTTATGAAGATCTGTTCACATGTCATCCCATTCACCATTAGTTCCATTTGAGTCAAGAATCCCATACCTTCCCAATATTTTGTAAGAAACTCAAGGAAAATTTTTTATTCAGTCATGGGGGTATGATGGGACGCAATATCGCATGGGCCATAATATCCCGTATGCGATATCACGTCTGCCACAATATCGCATCTCCCACGATATCGTGTACGCTATATCACGTCTTCCCTTGCGATATCACGTACGTGATATCACAGTGCGCTGTCAAATCTATAAATAAGAGGCGACTCTCCCTTGTTTCTCACTCTAGGCCTAGACCATAGCGAAAATCTGGAAATTTTACCTCTCGAGAGATAGAATATATTCCATGTGCCCACAGTAGGAGCTCCAAAGTGAATGTATCTTTGTTCAAGAAAATATTGTACCTGAACACAAGTTTGTGTACAGAAATAAAGACGAACTTCTTGGATAAACCTTGCAGTGCATGGACTAAGCTAGATAGGAATTTATTTATTGTTATTTATTTTTTATCATTTAAAAGCTTTATTAGTTAATTAATTATCTCTCAACCCTTCTCTCCTAGTTAAGTGCATTCAATACGATTGCTTCGAGCACATGCATTATGCTTGGTAATCCCAGCAACGAATAGTGTTTGGTAAGCCCAAAGGTTGCATTGGTTTAGGGTGTGAATGGTAAGTGGGAAAAGATATTGATGCTAGGTTAATTAAGGCTTAGTTAGTTAGTTAAAGTTAGTTAATTAGTCTCTTCACCCTTCATCTCATTAGCATAGGAGATGAAACATAAAAGCTATAAAAATTAGATACCTCAAACTTACTTAACCATACAACCATGACAAATACAAGTAAGTCTAGGAAGACAACGAACGATTAACCTTAAGTGTTCCATGAGGCATGTAGGCACTTAGTTTGTGGAGTTCGACCGGATTGCGCTTGTAACGCTCATATTCATATGGTTGAGTGTAGGGGTACCTCACCACTCATCAATCGTATAATTCGTTGGTTTTTCAATGAATTTCCTTACAAGTTGTTGAATTGTCATAGTCTTGTGAGAAAGACATTGTTATGAATTGTGTGTGAATTATTTGCAATTACTTATTTCTAAAAGATATATCATTAAGGCTTCATTACAATGATCTTGGATTATATAACTAATCTAAATAACTAGCACCATCCCTAGCAATAGTGCCAATGATGAGTGGCTAGGTACCCATACACTCAACCATACGAATACGAGCGTTCACCCACCATCCGGTTGAACACTGTAGATGGGCTAGTTTTGGTATCTAGATAGTTACTTGTTGATCGTAGTTCATTGTCTTCCCACCTAGACTCGTATTTTATTTATCATGTATGTTTTAGTCCAAAGTGAGGTATATGATGTGTTTTCTATCACTATGTTACTCCTAGGGACAATGGAAAATAACTTTGTTTTAACCTAAGAGGGAAAGGAAGAAGAGAATCTAAGCTAGTCTAAGTGTGATGAACATCCATCCTTAATCATCTATACACATCTTGGACCTCGTGTACTACTACTTGGATTACCAAGCACATGTCCTAGGTACACTATTGGGATACCAAGTAGTCACACTTAAATGCTTGTGATTAAGTCATACTCATTTCGCATTTAATAACAAGGGTATGAAATGAGGGTAGAGAATTATTAATTAAGAAAGCGATAAATAACAATAATAGTAAGAAATTAAAACTAAGTGAATGCTACAATGATGAAGTAATTTCGATCTTTATTGCGGGTCATGTGCATATGTAAGTACATCACACTCGAATAAAGGTTCTGTACAATTACAATAATCACACTACAGTCATGCACTGAGGAAAGGGTTTAGAGAAATTGAAATTGACAAAAAGATCCTACTCTAACACTAAATTTTTCTATGACTTTCCCATGCATCCAATTGTGTATTTATAGGCTCACACAAGAGCCACGATATCATGTATCCGATATCACTAGTGAGGCTGCAATATCGTGTACCTGATATCGAAGCCTAACAAATCATGGTTCATCAATAGAGATGAACCTTATTTTTATGGAAAGATGGATTTCTGTTGTCTTCCTCATTGCTTTCTAATTGCTTAAGTTCACCTTCCTTCTTTGCCATTTGATCAATCAATCATTGGATCTAATGGACCCTTATGTTGATAATTCTTCCTTAGGCATAGACCCCAAGGGTCTCTCTAGTCTTGTCCCTAAGTCCATTTGTAATGTGTCTTAGATGTTCCCATTAACAAATGTCATGAGTTAAGCATTTTTGTAGTAGAGAATAATATCTACCTAAGGCTACATCAAGGTATTTATGGCTGCCCTACTTGCATTCTTGAATCTACTTCCCTAGGTTTGACACTCTAGCGAACATTTGATATTTATTATTATATAGGTCCAACATCATACTACATTACTTGATAGATTCTAGTTCTAATGATTTGTACTAGCTTTCTATGCTTTAATAGGAATTCTTGGGAATAGATTCAACTTTTTCCATTTGTTTTTTATGTTTTACAAGATGTAGGAATTAAGGAAGACTTACAAGTGATGTTGTGAATTAGCATTATAGCCTCCTTCAAACATAGAAATATTGTTCATGTATAGCCATTTGATCTAGTTGTCCCTCTTATGCTTGGTTGAAATATATACTATCTTTTTTATATTGATCATACTTCTTGTAGCAAGAAAGGGCTAATCATAGTCATCTCATTCATCATCATGCTTAGCATAATTATATCCCATTTTATGTCGTCTACTATGCCTTCATTCATGTCTATGGCCTATTTCTTGATCATGTTCACCATCTCTACCTCCATCTTTGTGATGGTATGTTTGATTATCTTCACTAGATCATCTATCACTACTTCTTCTTTCCTAGCCATGTTCATTTTCATCAAAGCTTGATGATGATAATGATGAAGGTGATGGAGAACTAGGAAAACCTTGTTAACTTGCTCTCTTTCCATGATTCCTTTGGCTATCTCTGGGTGGTACACTGGAGGCCTAGAGGTCCTTCTTGTGTTAAGTTCCACCCTTCCTTTTCATTGGTTTCTATAACAACCTAAAAAGTTTCATAGGTTTATTCATTTAATTTAATGCATATAGTTAATTTTTTAATGATATCCAATAAATTTGAATATATTAGTTCTAATTTTCTTAGTTAAATTCTAGGATTATATTACTATTATTACCATTACTACTACTCTTACTAGTATTGTTATTGTTATTGTTGTTAGTTTCCTACATAAGTGAATGTAGTCTTCTTGCTAGGATATTTTGTTAAAGCTTTGTATCTTTTTTTTTCATATTATTTAAGCTTAGTTATAGATATTTTGTATGTTTTATGATTAAATATTGAAATCCAGTTACCTCTAGAAGTTTTCTTTTTATTAGTTCTCATATCTTCACAACTATTTTCCTATATATATTTTAGTTTTTTATGTACATTCAATTATGTATATTCAGTCTTTATTATGCACATTTATTCTTTATTATGCATATCTAATTATGTATTCTTTTTTTTATTATGCACAGATGATTATATAATACTTTGTTCATGGAGCAATTTTGGATTCTAACCCTACCTAAAGCATATTTCTTATTAGTATGTGTCATTAAACTAAACTTTAGAGTTTATTTTTAATTATAATTAATTATTGCATAAATTTTTCTATTAAGAAAGTACTTTAGAATGATGTTTTACTTAGAATTTGACCTTACCGATGTATATGGGATGTTTGAAAATGTTAGTTTTAATCTATCATTCACTAGAATTGGAGTTAAAGGTTTCGAGTTATCACATTTTCAATTTGCTAAAAATACCATAAAAGTGTTGGCACTTAAACTAGGAGACTATGATAAGTAATGCCTAGATATGATTTTAGCATATAATTGGGTAGAGTGCTTAATAAGGATTCTATAGATGTAAATAGAATTTGAGTTGGAGTTCTGGTGTGCATGTTATGAGTGTTTTAACATTGAGGCATTAGTTGGGGAGAAAAATTATTAATGAAATTATGAAATGATTAGGGAAAAAATTTAAAAAATTAATTAAAAATAAAATTTAGAAAAGTCAATTGTGGTTATGCAGTGCACATTCACATGAAAGTAAGTTCTTAAAAAAAGTGAGTAACATATAGGGACATATATGAAAATAAATGAAGCTTTATTACGTCCAAAGACCCATAGGATCTATTGGATATATATTACATTTTCATGAAAAATAAAGATAGACTCTACAAATTGGCCATGCATAAATAGGAGCATTAAAAAAAATCATACAAACTTTTTTAGTAACATTATAATGTTGTCTCAAATTGGTGGTCATAGCATAAGAAAGAAACACATATAACTCATCTTCAAAGGCTACTAATATGCATAACCTATAAATGCACTCTTCTCAAGTGAGTTGAATTCATCTTACACTTTCAATTTTAAGATGATGAGAACCTAAGAAAAGCTTGTTGATAGAATTTTGATACTTGATGAGAATAATGGTTAAGAGATAGTGAGCTTCTACATCTAGTTTATCAGATCTAATGTGGTGTAAATAAAATTATCTCTTGCCTTCCACATTTGTCCATATTTTATGTTAAAACTTTGTACTTGACTAGTTGGAAAATATGCCTAAGATTTTGTAGCACATCCTCCCATGATATATTTCATTTTCTCAACCATTGCATCCCTTGAAAATACCAACCCTAGTCTTGCGAATTTTCAAGAATTTCTTTAGAGAATTTATCTTGCCTTGATATATGCAAGCTATGAATGTATGTAATGAATTGGTACAAGGCTTATGCTTCTAAAGGTAATAAATCACATTCAAATAATAACATTAAGTAAAGTGTTTACATCTTTACCTTGAACTCATCAAGAAGAAAAATTTTTTTGCACTCTTTTAATATCTTTCCAAAGTTTAGTACTAAGTCTAGGTCCTCAAATAATACATCTATATAATATAGTAGGATATATGATAGTTTGAATAATTTGTTGGAAGCATAATATGTTTACTGCCTTCTATTTTCATCCCCTATTTTTTGTTGTCTCACTACATTGCCTCTCCTTTTTTTTATTGCTAAAATAAAAAAATATGTTACATTGTGTTTCTTATTTAAAGACCAATTCTATTATCTCTAATTCATCTCTAATCTGATTTCAACCCAATTTCTTCCATTTTGAGCTAGTTTCTTTCACGTACAAAACACAAGTCTCATGTTATATGAGAATCTTCCACTTATACATCTCATTTTGGTTCATAGTAAGTTTCTTGTGCATTAGTTAAGTGAAATAAAAGTTGATTTTGGGCATTTTGACAAGAAAGAAGATAATAAGAAGATTTTGGAAGCCATGCCTACTTTGTAAGAAAGATTATTTTGCTTTCCTTTTTAGGTAGCTATCCTATTTTATTGTAGATTATGTAAGAATGCTTACTTCCCTTTTCATTTGACATCTCTATATTGTTATGGATTTTCTATTCATTCTTTCTACTTTCTAGTTTTTTGTTAATTTTTTTTACAATTTTGATTATAATGCAGATATTTTGACAAATTTTCATCAATTTGGACTTGTTTTCAGTATTTTAGTTTTTTCCATATAACTTTCTATTTCTTGGTGAATTTTTGGAATTGTGAAAACATGTTCAACTTACTTTTTAGATATTTTATGATTATTTTAGATTAGCTCTTTATATAAATAGGATTGTGTGAGAATTTTTATGGAATTTTAACTATTATGGATTTTTTGCTATTTTGGAAATTTTTTGGACTTTTGAAATAAAATAGTAATATCTATATGACCAATTTTTCTTAGTTGTTAATGGGAGTCATGAATCTTTTAGATGCCCTATCTACATGTAGTAGTAAAGTGTTCTTTAGTAGGGCCCACCCCATGGAAACAAGGGTTTGAATTAATTTTCTACCTTGGATTTTGATTCGTAAGTTTATGTGAGGCTAGGAATCTAGTAGAGATCATGGCACTAATAATTTGAATCTAGTGGTGTGTGATGAGGCATATTCAAGACCTATCCTTTTGATGATACATGTGTCTTGGCCACTGAGGATGTTAGTTGTAAGGTTATTGCTAAGACCCAACCATGAGTGGCTTATTTGGAGTCATGAGGATAATCTAATGATAGTAGTAAGGCTATTCCAAGGCTTGTCAATGTGTCTCTTTAGTAATGAGGATAACTAAGAGCTAGCCTTTAGAGACTCTTGGATAAAAATATATACTCTTTGGATTGTTGTTGGACAAATTTGTGATATCTTTGGACATTAAACAATTAAAAAGATAATCTGATGATGGTAGTAGTTTATTTCAAGACTTAGTATTATCCTTTGGTAGTGATGGTAAACAAGATGTAGCTTTCAAAGATGCTTGGATAAAATATATATTCTTTAGATTTTGGATTTGTTTCTGATTTTTAAAAAAATTATGGTATTTTTGGGCATTCAAACACTTTTGCATACTTAATTGGTATTCTTTATCTAGCATGTATCATAAGATTTTGGCCTAGAATCTTTATGGTCTATGAAGAGGGAAATATAAGAACCTTTCTTATTTGAGGGATTCTCACTCCTCCTGCATTTAGATGTAGAGAGCCCAGACTAGCCATGAAGATACTGGAAAAGAGACATGGGACAAATGGTGGATCAATTGTGTACGAGATGGACCCTCTAAACTTTTTAAAAAAANTATTAATATTTTATTTAATTATTATTTATAATTTGATTATTTAATTTCATAAAATTCTATTGTGAATATTTTTATTTATGTTTATTTTGCTCCATTATTCATGTTCAGTTGCTTAATTAATTTATTTTTTAGAATTTTAATTTATTTTTGTTTTAGGGGGGGTTGTTAAGGTGATGTGCTAGCTGGAGAAGAAAAATTAAATCCAAAACCTTAACAGAGCCCAATGTTGCAAGTTGACCCCCCAGTCAACCTGCAACAAGACAAAAGCTTATCGCACCCCCCTGGGACGACAGCTGAAGAAGGAGATTAAGTTAGGAAGCTATCAATTTCTATTTCTTTTTATTTATTATTTATTATTACTTTTTTTACTGTTATTCCATGGGTTAGAAGTGTATCAAGTACGCCATATGAAATCATATATGTGATACAACTAGTATGATACACATGCACGCATGACCACAATAAGCACACGGAACCATAAGAGACCATTCTCCCAAAAGAGCTAAGATATGTTCCTACTCTAATAAATCTAGCCCTAAGCCCTACTCTCAAAGAGAAGGATAGTGGCCTAAGCATTAAATTTGAAGCTCATCCACAAGTCTACATATCCTTGTTATGAAGTACATAAAGGAATTAGGGTCAATGTAGTTCTTTGATGATGGTTGTGATAACATGAAACTCATGATAATCTCCATACTCCTTTCGTCCCAATTCTAAAGTGAAGAAACCTTCGATTCAATAATAAAGCATGTTTTCCTATACTCTTCCCCACTTGAAAAAAGTGGTGTCATCAAAGCTTATGCCTTTGTCCATACACACCCTTAAACATGGAGAGCACAATGGATATTGAGGGTATTGAATAGCTTAAAACCCATTTGACAATTATAGGTAAGAAGGTTTAATAGCTAGGGTAATCCACCATAAAGCATGAATAGTGAACTAATTTGAGATCTAAATAAGGCTTAGAGATGGTCATGTAACCGAGGTTAATAAAAGTCTTGTCCTTTTTCATGCATATTGTACCAACCTTTCGAGTTGGAGTGAGACTTAAATTACAAACCATGTTCTTATACTTGTAGTAATAAAAAGGCGTAGTCTTTTAGAGGCACTCATTCCTTTGTCTTAATCATGTGCTTCCTACTTTAAGACACAGTCCCAATCCTACATTTCCTATTTAAATACATTGTCATAATTATATATCCATACTTGAAGATGTATCCATAATCCTATGCTTCATACTCAGAGATAGTCACAATTCTACACTTCTTGCTCAAAGACGTAGTTACAATACTATGCTTCCTACTGGAAGATATAGTTACATACATGTGCTCCCTACTTGGAGACATAGTCAAGAACATATACCACCTATCTAGAGTCACCATTAAAAACATGCACTCAACCAAACACTCTATTTTTTCACCCACTCATGTAGAAACTTGGTTTTTTTTCTTTCTAGAATCAATTTGTGAAGGAAGTGATCATACTAGGTTGAACACATTTTGATCCTCTTGGCACTCACTACCCTATTTACATACCAAATCCTCTAAATTGTGCTAAAGTATTTAGGCCCTCATGTACTTGCTAGAAGGAATTCAAAAGTCTCATATCTTGCTTTTGATCATTTTTGTTGGAAATCATCAATGGATCGTAAGGCTAATGGTCAGCTGCATTTATCCTATGGTTCTCATCAGGTCAATTACCATCACTTTTCACTCAAATATTTTGAGAATATTTTCAAGAATAATGTCCTTCACCACAAATATAGAATTTTAAACCTGGATGCCTTGAAGAATATGAAGAGAACCCTATGAAGCATGGTTGTTTTTTCATGACTCCTACTATTCTTGAGAAGATTAAAATTTTTCATACTTCTAGGATGAGGTTTGTTTACATGGAGCTATTGGGTTAACATAAGAGCCTTTAAATTGATTAGAATTCACCTATCCATCCCGTTTACAAGACTTATTAATCTTTTTCTTTCTCTCAAGTAGCTGCTTCACTACACTCTTATCCTTCTTTTCTACCTTATAGTTAGTAAAATTGCTAGCAACTTGGATGGCCTCCCTGAATCGTGTGATTTTGTGAGTTTTAAGTTCATGTTGGATCCAAGTTGTAAGGCCATTAAGAAATAGTCTATACTTGCTATCCTCATCCATACTTGGGATTTGTATGATGATGTTTTAGTATTCCTAAATATATTCTTCTAGTTCTTTTGTGTGTTGAATCTTCTTTAGCTTTGCCCAAGCTTTATCCATGAAAGTACTTTGATGAAAGTTATCAATCAAAGCTTTCTTAAGTTGATCCTAGGTCTTGATGGGCTATCCAATCCTAGCTTTATCTTCTTGAAGAATGTCAAGCCACCAGGTTTTTTCTATTATACCCAATAATTAGGCAATAATGTAAGCTTATATTTTAGTGACACATTCATACATCTATAAGAACTCTTCTATCTAAAATTGAAAAGCATCTATTAGAGCATCATCCTTATTGCCCTTATAGATTTTTGGTTCCATTGCATAAAAGTTGGAAATCAATTGACTTGGCCCTGATTCTAGTGCCTTTTCTCATATGGTTAGGTGGTCTTTCATGATCTCAATCTCATCATTTATTTTTTTTTAAGTTCTCAATCTCATTTTTCTTGCTCTCATACAAGGCCTACTGAGTTTCTAGCAACAATCGTAGCTCCTAATTTTTATCTTGGAGCTCCTAGTTGATAAGTTGGAGATCATCAATAACATTCCCAAGTCACTCCACTTGATTCCTTAGCATAAAGTTTTAAGTTAGGACAAGTTTGTGTTTGGTGCTAGAGCGCAACTCTAGAAGGAGCTTCCATTGGATCAACTAGCTCTTGAATCATATGAGCCTTCTTTGTTGTGGATGGACTATGCATGATGATGTGATTTACTTATAACAAATGGCCTTATAGTTCTTGCATATTTTTATGAGATTTATCAATATCTCTTTCACCAGTTATCTCCATGTTCTCATTCTTATGCACATCTTTGTACATATTCTTATCATCATGCATCCTTGTGCACATAACTACCCTAACTATCATCTCCAATTGGTCCATTGTAAAGATGGAGACTAGGAGAAGAATTGCCAAGGTTTTGGCTTATTTGATCTTGTCTTTGTGTGCTATAGTAGCACACGAGTTACAAATAATGAATCGCGATCACAAATAATGTACCTATAATCATCACTAGCCTTGAACTACAAAACATGCCTTGTTAGTTAGTTGAAGGTTGTTTTGCTTCGGAACAAGGGCTCGAGAAGTGTGGATATCCTTATGAGTTCAATGCTATCACAACCATCATCAAATAACTACATTGGATCTAATTCCTTTTTGTACTTCATTGTAAAGATATTTAGGCTTATGGAGGATCTTCAAGTTTGATGCTCTAGCTATTACTCCTTTTTAAGAGCAGAGCTTAGGGTTAGATGCATTAGAGTAAGAAAATGTCTTAGCTCTTCTAGGAGAATGGTGTCTCTTGTGGTTGTATATGCTTATTGTGGTCATGCATGTGTGTATGTCCTATTGGTCATGTTACATATATAATTTCATGTAGCATACTTGATACAATCCAAACCCATGAACCAACAGGTGATGTGCACTTATGCTCTATGTGTAGGTGTTGTGAACGATGAGGTGTACTCTATCTTGGATTCACTTTCTTTCTTTTTATAAGATACCTTTTAGTAAGAAGTGAAAACCTATATGGGTAACTTTGAGCAAGGGTAAGGCTTGATCCACATAGGAGATTTTTCAAGATTGGTTTAAGTGTGAAAATGTAAAAAAGAACATCCCTAATATCATTGGGCTTTTTCTTTAAAGTGACTCTTCTATGTTGATGATTTGATGTACTTTGACTTATTTTAGTTTTTATTCATTTTTTAGTGTTTGGAAACTTCCATCTCTTAAAATTATTTATATGGATTTATTTAAATTTTTTTAACTCAATGTTGTCCATTGTTTTGAACCTATGATGTGAGAATACCAAATGAAGACTCTTATCACTATGCTAACACCTCATTTTTATAAAATTTATTGTTAAACTCAACATTTTCTATGACCTTTTAATAAATGGAGCTTAATTATTATGTGCAATAAAATTATTATTAATGCTTTTATAAGAAAAAGGATCCACCACTACTTGACCTATACAACAAAAGGAGAAGGGGGTTTAAACTACTTCTATTTTTAATATTAATTTATCTTTGTTAATAAACCTTGTTCTTTGTACATTTAATGATCAAAACTTTTACAAAATTTGGTGAGAAATAAAGAAATATTTTGATTATCCAAATAAATATTGAACGATGATGATGAATATTAAAAATTTAAATTTAGGGTAATAGGCAAGTATGGCAACTTCATGATGGGTGCACCATAGTACTTAAATTTAGGAGGGACAACAATCCTGCACTTAAAAACTAGTAGCAGCAACAATAGCTACATGATGATGATTGCAAAAATGAAACGAAAGAAGATGGCAACTTTGACAACACAAGATTGTCAAAGCTTCCACTTCAATAGAGGTGTTGTTGTTGGATCAAATTCTACATGTTAAGAAGGAAAAAGTTATGTTTCACATGGGTTGATAATGCGAGATATAAACATGCATCAATTTGATTAGTTGTTGTTATTTTATTCATTTCTATTTTAAGTTTTAAAAGTGGGAATGCCAAAAAATGTACTCAAATAAGTTGGTAAGGAATTCTATATTTATGAAAGGATTGATGCATTAGTGTACATTTAGTTTTACTTTTGTTACTTTGGTTAATAGAAAATAAAAATTTTAGATTATTGATGAGCCACAAGCACCCCTACGCCCAACCATACGAATCACAAGCATTCATGCACGATCTTGTCAAATTCTATGGATGGGGCTAGTTGTGGCATCTAGATTGTTAAACATTGATCACAGAACATTGCCTTCTCACTTGGACTAGTGGTATCTTTGTCACGTATGGTGATGAGACACGATATCACATAGGCCGCAATATCGCATATGCAATATTGCGTCGTTCCCTGCGATATCGCGTACGGGATATCATAGCCTGTCACCTTGTCTATAAATAAGAGGTGACCTTCCCTTGTTTCTTCATCTAGATCAAGACCTTAGCCAAACTCTTGTAGTTTTAGCATTCCAGAGATAGAATAATTTCCATGTGCTTGCAGTAGGAGTCTCAAAGTGAACAGATCTTTATTCGAGCAATTCTGTACCTGAGCACATAATTGTGTACGGCGATAAAGATGAACTTTTGGATAAACCTTGCAGCATATGGACTAAGCTAAATAGGACTTTAATTAATGTTAAATTTTGGAATTCTTTCTTAGTTAATTAATCTCTCAACCCTCAACTCTCATAGTTAAGTGCATTCAGGACGACCGCTTCGAGCACGTGAGTTACGCTTGGTAATCCCGGTAACGAATAGTGTTTGGTAATCCTAGTAGCGTTGCACTGGTTCAAGGTGTGAAATGGCAAGTGGGAATGGATACTAATGCTAGGAAAATTAGATCTTAGTTAGTAAAAGTTAGTTAATTAATTCTCTTCACCCTTTCCTCTTAGCATAGGCGATAAAAACATAAAAGATATAAAAATCACATGCCTCAAGCTTACTTAACCATACAACTGTGACAAATACAAGTGAATTTGGGAAGACAACGATTGATTAACCTTAACTGTTCCATAAGGTGTGTAAGCACTTAGTCTGCGGAGTTCAACCGGATCGCACATGTAATGCTTGTATTCATATGGTTGAGTGTAGGGGTACCTCGTCACTCATCATTGGCACCATTGCCGGGGACTGAGTTGTTTGTGTGCTAAGTAGAACATAGGAAATAATCCACATTGTTGGAAAGCTTAAACGAACCCTTAGGATTAATCAGAAGAAAATTTAAACAACAGTTAGTAGCACACCGACAAGATAAACAATGCTTTCTTCTTCTCACAAAAGCACTTCACCACCTAGGGATCACACAAGAGACAGTCGGCCATCTAACACACATAACCCAGAACTGCTAGTTCCTCAACAATATCGAGTAGTATATACTCATCATGATGAGTATATACCTGATTTTACCTTTATCCTCCATCAGGATGAACAACTGCACTGGCAAGATTTGCAAGGTAACATAGTGTTACCCCCAGATCATGTAGTCCCTAACATGCTCCTTCATGCTCTTGCATAGACAAACATGATGCAGCTATACACTGAATACATTGCATGTGATTACAACACAAGGGATTACCATCTCACAGCAGCACAATGTTTAAGGGACTTGTGGCAGGAGAGTTACCATACATCGTTGAAGGGCAAAGGGATCCCGCACGTCCTAAGCAAAATTGGAGATGGTGAACTAGTTATAACAGGTTCACTATCAAATGATGTTTTCCCTCCTAATGATGGTGAGGAGGTGGGGTATTAGAACCTATGCTCCACAATTCACAATCCTAGTTTTGATCCCCATGAACACCAAGTGTTTAATGAGGGAACACAAACAAATGATAAGGGTAGGCAATCTGATCGTCATCACGATCGAGGCCATAACCATCGAAGAGAAGGTAAGAAACATCATCATGGCGATGGTTCCCCTTCTTCTTCACATTCATCACATCATTCATCCTCTCCTTCTACGTCAGGGCGCAGTCACAAAGAGCAGAACCATGAGGATAAAGAAGAGCATGATGAGAAACCTCGACGAGAGAGTCAAGAGCGAGGATGAGGGCAGTCAAGAGAATCAAGGCATGAAAGAAGGGAAAGTAGGGAGCTATGTAGGAATCATAGACACAATGAAAGAAATAACAATGAAGAACTCCTACTAGCAACCTAGAGTATGTTAGATATTACGGAGGTTGTGAGAATACCTACAAGGCACTAGAAAGATTGCTAGATCAAGAGACTAGACATGAATAATATCCCACAGTTTGAGGGGGGATACAACACTCCATTTACAGGCATTTCACAATGCTTGTCTCTTGCAGAATATTGAAAATGAGTTGTAGATGTTAAAGTTATTCCCAAGAACACTCATAAAATAACTAGAATCTATTTGACGGTGGAGTATGATGTTAGAACTTTTCAATGATAAGTATCAAACGTACTCCCAAGTGTCCAACTTGCGGAAACAGATCCAAGGATGGAAGGAGGGTACTCATGAACCCTTGGATGCTACCATGGGCCGATATTATGCATTGTTACATCGTTGCCCCGGCCATGGTTACTCGCAACAGGATCAACTTTGCCATCTCGTAGATGGGCTTAGGCACGAAACTAGGAGAATCCTTGGAACTTATGCCCAAGGGAGACTATTTGAGCTTAGGTCCCATGAGGTACATTGATTGTTGGAGCAAGTAGCTAAGGAAGAAGGAGAGCTATGCAAGAGAGAAAGTGCAGAAGAGTACAATCGCGATCCTTCCCTCCAAAAGAGGGGAGTGAGATTCTGTGAAGAGGAGGATGAGTCACGACTCAAAGAGTTGGTGAATAGAAAAATATTTTTGCTTTAAAAATTGATAACAGAAGTGTTAGCTAAGGTGGATTAAATGTGGGAATCCTTAGATAGTAGATTCAAAACTGTCCTTAAAATTTTAGAGGAGTCTAAGGAGCAAAGTAGTGACCATGATAAGAAAAAGAGGAGAGACTTAGATCATGCACATAACAAAGATAAGGGGAAAATGACTATCACTAATGAGGTTGTGGATTCCAATACGGATGATTACGATGGATGTGAGATCTACCAATATGACCATCCTAAGGGATGTTGCCCAATAATCTCACATTTGTAAGAGTCCAGGATGTATGCACTCAACTCAAGACTTAACAAATGGCAAGCACCCTGAAGGTTACCTTATCCCCAAGGTAACCCAAGGCATTTCCACCAACCCTTAATGTATTATCCAAGTGGAACTCCACCACAACCTATCGAGCAACACTAGCAGTGGAAATACCCACAATCATGGGGGATGCCACTGCCTAGGCAACAATACCCTTACCGGCAACCAGATCCATATGGCTATTACGTGCAGCAACCGATTTCTTGAAGTGACTTTGTTAGTCACATGACCCCACAACGTCACTACCAAGTTTAGGAGTATTTTAGGATTCTTTCTCCCAGGAGAGATACACCACATGCATACCATCCTCTGAATCCATCCGTAACTCTTACACTGACAGCTTCACTACCACTCGCTCCAGCGATGCAAGGGGAACTCCCCACTCAACTGCAGCAACGCACTGCTATGAGAGCTGTAAACCTTCAACCTGCTGCTAGTTTTGACAACCATATAAAGAGAAGACCTTTCTTCAGAACCAAAACCCAAACAAGCTCTCACAACTACAAGTGGTTGAGCCTCTAAACGTTCCTCCATCAATTAAGGCTTTGGAGCTCCCTTCAAACCAACAACAGAGCTCAATGCATACGATTATGTTAACACATACCATCACTGACTAGATAAAGGTGGGCCACCTTCCTAGGAAACTCTCTAATCCTAGAAGTCCCTTAATCTACCTCTAAGTTGCTGGGAATGAACCTTGTAAAGCTTTTCTAGACTCAGGTTCTAGAGTTAACTTGATATCGCAACAAATATATAAAGGCTGGAACTTGCCTCCACTAAAGAAGAGCAATATTCGCTTAGAGCTGGCTGACCAGTCCATCACTATTCCCTTGGAATTAGTGGAGGACATCGTTACCATTGTGTATGGTTGGTCATACCCAGTTGATTTCCTAGTGATACAAGTCAACAATGATAAGGGGGACTTCCCAATAATAATGGGAAGGGCATGGCTAAGTACCATGAATGCATGCTTAGGAATTCGTGATCTTTTCCTGCAAATATATAAGAAAAATACTTATGGAAATATCAAGAAGAAGAAGGTTCTAAGCATCACATACAGTGATATAGAGGGTGATAGCGTACAGGAGCATTTCACATCTCCTGCATGCAACAGATGTGCCCAGGGAGTTAACATACAAAAGTGCCTATATGTAGCAATCACACAATCAGAAAATACCCAATGGTTGACATCTAATCCAAAGAGCAACTCACCAACATGCATGGAATGAACTGGGGGAACAACTTGCACCCACAACAAAAGCATATATACATTAGAATATGAGCGTTGCCAACATCCAACCCCTAACCTGAAAACATCAATTGGGAGAAGTTGGACACTTCTAAGAAATTCAAACAAGTGCTCATTATTTTGGATCTCTCCCTTTCAATTCATTCATGTTGGAGATGGCCACCTATGCTAATCATTTGAGGCTCTCAGTTCTTTTAAAAAACAAATTTACACATTTTTTTTTACAAATTTCTTTAACTTTTCTTGTTTTTATTTTACAACATCATTTATACTTTTTCATTTCTTTGTGTGTTTGATTATTTTGTTTGATTCGTCACCTAATAAGTGCTCTGATGGTGGTATGAACTGTATCTCATTGATTGCTAATGTTTGGTTTTTACCTTTAAGTTATGATGTTGATACTAAGGTATGGTTCTTTTGATATAACAAGCAATGACTCCACATCACCCACACATCCATAAATTCCTATGGTCTCTCTTGGCTTGGAACTGTACAACCCCTTTCCCAATAATAAGAACTATTAACGAATCGGTGACTGGGAATTTCTCAAACTAAGGAAGGACTCAAGGTTGAAAAGGATGTGACTTCAAGGGGACTTGATGCATTTGTGTTGGCCATTCTCTTGGGTGCTTGGATGTTTTCTTCTTGAGTTTTCTTACCATTTTGACATTACTCCATTATTGGGAAGCTAAGACTCATAAAAATAAAAATAAATAAGTCTTTGCATGGTGTGGTTCTCATGCAAAAAAAAAAAAAAAAAAAACAATGAGGATTCAAAGCACACCTCTTAGACAAAATAATTCTCTAGGCTACAAGCACTAGTTATGGAACTACAAACATGTTCCCTCTAACTAAGGCCCTTTCTCACTTCCTACTTTTCTCCTTTTTCGTTTCATTGGAATGGTGGTGACTCTTTGAGGGATGCATTCTTGTTACTTCAAGAGGATGGACTGGCTGAATGTATTAATGCAAAGTCACTGGATGTGGTTTGTTTGAGGCTGGAATTGGAATGAGATCTACCAAGTTACATTAACCATTAACACACAAGGGGCTGTACACCACCTTGTTCTTAAGACTCCATTCCATTCTCTTCCTCCCATCCTTCTTTCTCCATCATTCACCTCATTGCTGATTGTATTAGTAGCTCATATTTTGGTTGATGCATTATTTTCCTTTTGGTAAACTCTTGTGGTTAAGACTTTAACTCTTGTTTCCAAATAACATTTCCAAAGCCTACGGACTCTTTAAATGTGGAAATGTCAAGGCATTAAAGGCATGAGCCTGCTTTGGGGAGGACCCACTGGCATTCCTATTTGATGCATCAGTTAATTTCTTTCCCTAAAACATTTTTGCAATCAACATTTATTTTGTTCACTTCCATCTTGACATCCATTTCATCGACATTACAGTTGTCCCTTTTTCTCCATTTTTCTTATTCCTTTTCTTTTTCCATTCTATTGCTACTGGAGGTTCGCTCTTAGTCATGGGGGTCCTGACCCAATTTTTTCGATTTTCTCCTAACCCCTACACCTTCAGTAGTCACCATCATTATATCTCTAAAATCCACAATTAGCCATACCACAACTTAGCCAATGGAGCATTTACCAAAGCAAGGTATCAACTGCATTGTGATTTATTTACCCTTGCTAATATAAGACTATGTTGTGTGTGCAAATGGTGATCATACAACAACGGATCAGATCTAGAGAGAACACTTGGATTGGATCGATGCTGAAGCAGTTATGCAAGGAACGAGATTGATGGCGTGCTTATGAATGGACAATGAAAGGCGCAATCTTGGCATTGGCAGCAACAAACTTCTTCTTCTTCTTCTTCTCTCTCTCTCTCAGCTGCCAAATAAGGCCTGATGTCAAATGTACATAGTGTTCACTCTTGTTGTTGTGAACACTAATTTTGTCATGTTTTGTAATGATGATTCATTCACATGTCATCCCATTTACCATTAGTTCCATTCAAGTCAATAATCCCATACCTTCCCAATATTTTGTAAGGAACTCGAGGACGAGTTTTTATTCAATCATGGGGATATGATGGGATGTGATATTGCATAGGCTGCGATATCATGTCGTTCCCTGCGATATCGTGTACGTGATATCATAGCTCGTCGCCTTGTCTATAAATAAGAGGTGGCCTTCCCTTATTTCTCCATATATATCTAGACCTTAGCCTAACTCTTGTAGTTTTAGCATTCCAGAGATAGAATAATTTCCATGTGCTCGCAGTAGGAGTCTCAAAGTGAACAGATCTTTATTCGAGCAATTCTGTACCTGAGCACATAATTGTGTATGGCGATAAAGACGAACTTTTGGATAAACCTTGCAGCATATGGACTAAGCTAAATAGGACTTTAATTAATGTTAAATGTTTGAATTCTTTCTTAGTTAATTAATCTCTCAACCCTCAACTCTCATAGTTAAGTGCATTCAGGACGACTGCTTCGAGCACGTGAGTTATGCTTGGTAATCCCAGTAACGAATAGTGTTTGGTAATCCTAGTAGCGTTGCATTGGTTCAGGGTATGAAACGGCAAGTGGGAACTGATATTGATGCTAGGACAATTAGATCTTATTTAGTGAAAGTTAGTTAATTAATTATCTTCACCCTTTCCTATTAGCATAGGCGATAAAAACATAAAAGATGTAAAACTCACATGCTTCAAGCTTACTTAACCATACAACCGTGACAAATACAAGTGAGTTTGGGAAGACAACGATTGATTAACCTTAAGTGTTCCATAAGGCGTGTAAGCACTTAGTTTGCGGAGTTTGACCGGATCGCGCGTGTAATGCTCATATAGTTGAGTGTAGGGGTACCTCGCCACTCATCATATGGTTTAGTCCAAAGTGAGGCATATAATAATTGATGTTATTAGGCCTTGATTACTCGTAGGGATAAACATAATTGAAAGTAAAATTTAATTCTAAGTCTAAGTAATGACGATAATGTAAATCTTCTCTAGCCTAAAGCAATGAACATTTGGTCCTAGCTTATCGTACATGTTTTAGGATCATGTGATCATTATTGGGTTACCAAGTGTTATGCTACTAGGCAAACCAAGTTATAACACTACTAGGATTACCAAACGATTACACTTAAATGCTTGAAACTAGTTGTACTCATTTCACTTTACTAATGAAAAAGAAAATAAAGTACTTGGAAATATAAATGATTAACCTAAGAAAACAATAAAGACTATGCTAAGTAAAATAGTAAAACTAAGTGAATGCTGCAATAATGAAAAGCAATCTTGATCTTTATTTTTGGATATGAACTCTGCCCAAGTATACTTCACTCAAGTAAATATTTGGTACAACTACTTAACACCGCACTATGGGCATTCACTCTATTGCTAAAGCTATGAAAACAAATTGCAAGAGTCTACCTAAGGATAGAATGAAACTTATTTGGATTGTGCACCTAAGTGTTGTATTTATAGGCAAACATGCATCTTGTGATATCAGATATCTCTGATGATGTAGCTTGTGCTATGATATTAGATATGCAATATTGAATATCTGATGATGTAGCTTGTGCTACGATATCAAATATGCCATATCAAATATCTTATGATGTAGCTTGTGCTACGATATTGGATATGTGTTATCGGAGCTACAATATTGGATATGCGATATTGTAGTGGACAAAAAATTGACTTTTTTTTGAAACAGATGCAACGTAGCATCTACGACATCGTAGATGCGACGTAGCATCTACAACGTAGTAGCCAATTGAGATGCACCGATTGGGATGCTATAACACAAGCACAATGTAGCATCTACGACATAGCATCTATGATATCTAAGCTAACTGATAATTCATCAATTATTAGATAGATGTGTTGTTGAGAACCTAGACTCAATGTTAGACTTTGAAAAAAATATTGACATAGTGAAAAAACTTTATTGTCGAATGAGTTAAAAGTGAAGATGCAATTTATTACCTTTACAAGTAGAAGCATTATTGCAATTCATTACATACACTCATAGATTACATATCTTTAGGATTGGCAAGACTGTGGTTGGTAACTTTCAGGGATACAATGTTTGAGAAAATGGACTATCTCTTCGAAGCATGTGTAGCAACATTCTAACCATATTCACCAACGTGAAGTAAAATTCTAACGATATTCACCAACTAGTCAAGAAGGGTTTTAATACAAATGTGGACTAATGTGTAAGACAAAATACAATTTTATTTATACCATATTAGATCTAATAAACTAGATGTAAAACCTCACTATCTCTCACTATTCCCATTTAAGTATCCTAATGCTATCAATAAGCTTGCTTAAGTTCTCATTATTTTAAAATTGAAAATGAAAGATGGATTCAACTCTTTCAAAAAAAAAGTGCATTTGTAGGTTGTGCATATCAAGAGCCCTTGAAGATGACTTATATGTGTTTCTTTCTTATGCTATGACTACACAAGAAGACATCCTTATAATGTTACAACAAAGAGCTTGTATGATTTATTTTTAATGTTCTTATTGATCCTTGATCAATTTGTAGAGTTTATATTTATTTTTCATAAAAATATAATTTATATTCAATAGATATCTTCTTTAAAAGTAATAAAGCTTCATTTCATTTCATTTATTTATCCAGTAAATCTGGAGAGTACTGAATTTTTTTAATATCCACGTAGCTGAAGTGTTTGCAGAGAATAACCGGAACTTTTTAAATATCTACGTGGCTCAAGTCTTGTTGGACTTCCATATGCTTTGGAACATGTTCCAGTTGTGAGTTTTTGAAAGTTCCGCTGCTGCGAAACAACCGATTTTCAATACGCAACAAAAAGCCTGTTAAAAACTTATATTTCGGTTAAGAAAACATAAAAAACTGAAAATTGGACGCATTTCCGAGGAGTTTGTCGCTGCTCTGGGTGCTTCGCTTCAGCAGCTCTTTTTGTTATTCTTCTATTCGCACAGTTTTGCCACCGTAGCTCAAAAACTTTTAGCTGAGATTGAGATTATTGATTGCCGAAGAGTTTCTTGCCAAAGCATTTCCAGTAAAGACAACCATTTGTGCAAGAGGTATAGTTTGTTTAAACCCTGTTTTTGTTTCTCCTTTTTCGTTTCCTCAGAGTTTACGGTCTGCCAGGAGAAAGTAGTGCTTATTCTGCGGCAGTTGGCGAAACTATGCATCTTTCAGTTGAGATTTTCAGTATTGTTTGCCATTTTCATTTTCAACTTTGTCTGGTATCTTGTTACGAGAAGGAACGCGGCTTCTTCCTACTTTGACCTTGTGCTTCTTGAGCTTTCGGCATTTTCTGCTTCTTATTCATGCTTTTGCAATTTCAGACATTGATTCCGTAATTATTAATCTCTTCGCGCGGAGTCTTCCTGAACCATGGAACCTGCGAAGTCAAAAGTTCCTGCTGAGCGTACGTGACATTTGTTCCAGATTTTGGTCGTTCGTTTTGTTTTAGCAGTTTTTTCACGTTTCATTTGATTTGTTTTTGTCCCTTTTGTTTTTATTTTGTCTTGGATGATCAGCGGTTGATTCTAGGTCTGAATTTCACGTCCAACCTTGCCTGCCATAAAATTTGTTCATGAAGTGTGGCAAAAATTTTACCCAAAGATTTACCCCTCTAAATATTTGCTTTACACTTTAAATTTATAAAAAATTTTCTAGTATAATATAATTCATAGATTAAAATCCCCAACTCTTTAATTTTGAATCTTTAAGTAAAATCCTGAAATGTTTTCAAAAGTGAAATCTTTTTTCAGCCTCACTGTTATCCCTAAATTTTATCTGAATTTTTCCATTGAAATTTGATTTTAGTTACTTTCAACACCACACTTGCTATCAAAATCAAATCAAACAATATTTATGTTTCAACCAAAACTATATACAAGTAACACACAAGAAAGGAGTACTTGCTTGGCAGAAAAAAGAAACAATTTTTTAAGTAAAATTCTTAAAAATGCCCTTGGTTCTATTCAAAGATAAAAACTGCAATGGCCTATCATTAAAAAAATTGCAAAATTTACACGAGAAAATTGTGCATAATCAACTTTTAATTGTATTAAAAGGCAATAGGTTTTCAGAGGACTAGCTGGAGTTAAGACTAATCTAGCTTTACTATCCTTGTATGCAGATAAATCATGGAAGTATTAACTTTGCAATAACTCCATATAACAAGGAAAGAAATACTTGGGTTGACATACTCTTTTATATGCTTCATTAACATTTTGGCAACTTATACTTGACTTTTCTCAACAAAGAAAACAAGAGAATTTGAAGCAAATGCCATAGATGCATAAAGGCTAGAGCCACTAGTTGAACCTCTTATAAAGCAAATTTAGTCTTTTGCCTTCTCCCTTTCCTATGTCATAATATCTAAACTAATAGTGTTAATCAATGAGATTTTGGAAAAATCTTAAACATCATTATGATAGGAGTTATAATATTTCTCAAGTTTTTCAAAACTTGCATTTAAAATTTTTTAAGTATTTTATGTTTAAAATAGAGTAAAATGTGCAAAACATCTTGCAAATTCACAGTATGATTCTAGGGATGAGACTAAGCTATTGCATTGGCCTTGCCCATGCTTTAAGAAGGTATATTTACAAAGCTTGTATTTATATTCACCACATTAAAGAAATGCATAGAATTTGCATTTAAAAGATGATCCCATTATTTTGTACTCTTTGTCTACCACGAGTATTTGGTAGAATTTTATAATGAATAGGGTAAATTTAGATATAAGGCTAAGATATGTATTTATGTTGTTAGTAGTATTGATTTTTGTTTTTCTTTTAATTTTTTATTCCTTTTTTATGGGTTGTTAGTATTGTTGAGTTTTCTTTTTCTTTTTAAATATTTTTTTTGGTCATTGTTTGTAGTTGGTTAGGATAGAGACATGAAGTTTTATCCAAGGTCATTGATGAAGCATATAATGGAGTGAATAATGGTGATGAAAGGCCATTTGGAGCAGTTGTGGTTTTGAATGACGAGGTCATTATTAGCTATTGCAACATGGTTCTTCATAACATGGATCCAACTGTATATGCAGAAATCATAGCAATAAGAGGGGTTTGTTGAATTGGATTTTAGGAACTTTTAAATGTAGTGAAGAAGTTTTTGAAACTAGTAATTCAATCATTACATTTTAAGTATAAGAGATATATATCAATGGAAATAAAAGAAGAAATTTTCTGAAAAATTCTTCATTAGTAGCCAACTAGCTTTTATTTTATTTAGTTACAAATTTAAAATTAGAGAGGCCTTAAGATGTTGAGGTTTATTACAAAGTTATGACATTGTTGCATACAAAATTCATCAACCAACTCGGTGTACATTCACTTGATATTCTTAAAATTTTACATTTTATTCCATGTTTTGTAATATGATAAAATGATCACTTTGCATTTTTTGTAATTTCATATATTGTATTAAAATAACAAGCATGTGGCCTTTGCTAGTGTTGCCTTAGACCTTGTGCTACTAATGCTCATTTGTTACCATTTCATTTTGTAGACGGACATCAAGGACATACTTTTTCAAACTTTTATGTTCTCAAATTTTCCATGGTTAGATTTCAAAACATGTTTTATGTCCATTAATTGGTTCCAACTTGCCTAATTGGACAACTGTTGGGTAGTGGGTATTCCATATGCCCAACCATACGAATCACTAGCATGTACATGCGATCTAATCAAATTCCATGGACTAAGTTTACCTAAGTGGCTTATATTTTTAGATGGTGAAAGGTGATTACTAGTCATCGTCTTCTAAATCATCACTTATGTTAACTCATTTGTATGGTTAAGTATTGATGAGACGCGACCTGCATGTGCCGCGATATCGCGTCTTTCCCTGCGATATCGCGTACGCGATATCGCGGTC
>MNCI01023292.1:555-11924 GCA_015680685.1 Gnetum montanum | reverse complement strand
CACACATAGTAGAACTGGCACCATTGCAGAAGTGTCTTAAAGCTCAACAAATGCTTTTTAATTTTTCCATTATCATCATCATCCTAATCCTAAATTCTCTTGCTGCTTTTCCTTCTAGGCTCTTTCTCTAGCCATGGCCATCGATGATGTGGATCCTTTGGTATGCTTTAGACATAGGAGACATTGATATGATAATACTCATTTTCTAACTTCAAAATTTTTATGCTCAAACTTGTCTACAATTTGGAGGAATGTTGCTTTGCTTCTTACTTTTTTCTATTTTGCTTTCTACACTAAAGTTATGGACCTTTCGAAGGCACACTATTGTAAAGAGCGAGCTTGCAATTGAAAGTGAAAGTGTGAAGTATCATGTCATCCACTACATGCTTTGCATTGCTTATTGCCCTCACTCTAGTGTTTTGTTTGTCACAGTCTTTTTGTCAGCATCATGAATCAGGGACATTGATTCCTTTTTTAATATTCTTCCACATATTACACTCCAAATTACCACTAATTTTAGTAGACCCCTGATCCACCACCACTATACTCATGTGTATTTGATGCATGTTTTTGGATTTTCCTTTTCCTATTAATTAGAACACTCTTCTACAACACCTTTGCATGGCACTTATTTGTCGTAGTTACCAAACATGGTCTAAACTCACAATGAATTTTGCTGCTATTTCTACATCTTCCCATTTTCAAGAGGTAGTAGATTAAGATTCATTGTTTGGAGCATCAAATTTCATAAAATGAATATATTAAAACTAAAAATTCAGAGTACAAAAATATAGAAGTAGAGGATAAACTCTAAAACAACAAATTTTTTTTTTCTGGTGCTACCTTTGGGCAACATGGGGCCAGCAACTTTGGCCTACGTTGTATAGATGTATAGCGGTATTTTTTGTTTTTCTGGAATTTAATACACTCAACCTTTTCAGAAAAAAAAATAGTTTTGGGAAACCTTTTTTAGTTTCCATCTTTGCAACTAATTCTAAAAAACCATTTCTTTGGATTAGTAAAAGATCTTGTCCATGTTAATATAAGGTGGATGAAAGGATGAAGGAAAATCTATTTTGATATTCTCCAATGGAAATTTCTCCACTACAAATATTTGGACCTTTGTAATGCTATCCTTTCAATGCTATCTATATCATATTTTCTCACTTTTTGTTCTTACACATATTCTCACCAAAAATAAATCACCTTCTCCTTTTTAATTTTTACACATATTCTTAAGAATCCAAGAAATATATAAGGAACTCAATGGGAGCATCCTTGTTAGATCACAACACAACAACTATCCAATGCCTAATTTGTAATTCTCACTTGCAATTCTTCTTCATTGTATTTATTAATTTTCTTTGTGCTTCAATCTTGAGGCTGTACTATTACTATTAGTCTAGGAACCAATTTTTAATTTTTTCCTAAGATAACTCTATGCCTTGTCAATTTTTACATTATTCTTCATTTTATCTAAAACAAATTATTAGTATTGTGTGCAAGAGAATGAGAATAACAATTACGAAGCACCCACATAGGTTTTTACTTCATACTAAAAGCTTCTATTAATAACAAAATAAAATTAAAGAAAGACATTTAGGAATTCATGTGAAGCATCATTAGTTATTGAATAATATTAACTTGAATTGAGAATAAAAGAAAATTAGTTGCGAATAATGTTACCTTAAACTCATAATAGAAGAAAATTAGTAGAAAAATCTCAATCAAAAACTATGTAAACTTCCAAATGGTCTAAAGAATAAGACCATAAAAACAATGTAATTATGAAGTAAAAATTGTTAGAATTAAGGAATATTACCAAATAAAACATTCAAATTCTCTTATTAATAGTTTATAAAAAATCTGCTAATTATCAATAATGAGTGAGGTTGGATTGACACTTTTTTCCAATCCTGGTAGTGACCTGAATTGAGGTACAATTAATTATTTTTAGCATTGTTACTAAGACATTTTGGTAGGTTTCTAATATAATTTATGTTATCAATGAGTTATAATCTTTACCATATTTAATGTCCTACCAATGTCATGAAAACAAGAATTTTGGTAATTATTACTATTTCATTAATGTTGTCATTCTTAGCTCTACTTCCTCACTAGATCATCAACTCTATGCCTTCTCATTTCATAAGGCACTATAAGGTCTATTATCATTGTTGTTTTGTTTGATCAAAAGGAATTAGTTATGTGACATCTCATCCTTGGATGTCAATGCAAACGTCAAATATACAATATATTAGATATTATGTGCACAAAGAAAATATAAAGAATGGAAAATATATGTGATATTTGACAATATGTATAAAGGATATAATAGGAAGAATATAGAAAGAGAAAGAAAATGATGCTTTACTGATATGGAATAACATATCCAAATCATGCTTTGAGAGTGTTCCTTGGGGATTTCTTCCTTTATCATCTATTTCTTAGAGGCAATCCGGCACTACCACCATGGTTAGGCCTACAACCTAGTCGAAAGGGATGGCCAATCCACTATTGATCCTCTTAGAACCCCTAGCCAATCCCATTTTGTTAGAACAATGATAAGATGATGAGAATCATGTTTCTTTTGTATGAATGATTTTACATGTTATGAATAATAATATATAATTTAACATCATAGTTCATAAATAAGTAAATTTTTTTAGTTTAAATTAAACTTTAATCTTTTGAATGGAATTGTCAGAATCAAAACTAGATGAGTATGTGTATCTCTGGATAACCAATACAAAACTTTGTAAAAGTTAAGTATAACTTTATAGTTCAATGCTAGCCACTCTAAAAGGGGTTGAACCATTTTGATTATTGACAAGAAAATAAGCTAGGAAGAAACTAGCATAAAACGTAAAAGAAAAAGTAGGAGCATTATGGAAAAGATGATTAATTTCAATTAAGAAACTAGCTAAAAGAATACCAAGAAAGTCAAAGGTGGAATCAAACCCATAAACTACACTACCCATTAGAATTAAACTCATAAACTTTAAGTTTTCATCATGCATCCAATTGTACCAACTACAATACCACATAAGCAAGTATTTAAAATGTAACCATTGACACAATGATTTAAGTAGAACAATAGAGTGTTAGCCTAGGGGTAAGGTTCTTGATTTGAAAGGTCAAAGTTATGCATTTGATCCTCATAATCAATATTAAATTATATATCTTGGTGTGTACATCTATTTTGCTTCCAACATTGATCATTCTTCTACTCCTTACACCATACTCCTTCCCGTTCTACCCCCCACCCTTTACACCACACACCACCATCCCCTATGTACATGCTACCTTGAAGACATGGCAAGTTACACTACAAGTTAAGGATGGAATCCGAGGCACATTAATAATTGAGATAATGTGTACAAAAGGGAAGACACTGGTTGTAGCATTGTTACATGTAGCTAATAAGTAGTGTGTAGAGACAATATGCTTTCCTAAATCTTTTATGGTTTAAGTCACATGGTGTAGCTACCAACCTCCAAAGTTAAGTCTATTTTCCTAGCAGCAACTACTAACAAAATAGCAGGACCATGAAAAGGTCAACATCACATGGATAATTCATAAAGATATCAGATTTACTTTAATCTACTTAGGCCTACAATGGTGCCAAAGGTTGCTCCTCACGCAGTGGTTGGACCATGAAAAAGTCAACCCTCTACAAAAAATTCATAAAGAGAGCATCAACTCGAATGGCAAAGCTAGACACAGTTTCTTCTTTTGATCTCAAGCTTATTTAGAACCATTTTTAAAAAAAAAAAAACAAGAGAGCAAAGTTTTGAGACTAAACAACTTGTAAATAAGCTTTTGGAAACAAACATTTTCCTTTTGAAAAGGAACTATAACCCATTTAAAATCATAGTTTCAATTGGGTATCATATTTTTTTATTTCACTCGGGGTATATTTTTTAGTTGTAAGTTACTATACAATTAAATCATGGTTTTTGTAAAGTTAAATTCTGTAAAAAAAAAATATAGCATCTTATTTAGTAGCATGGCATTGTATTTTCCTTATTTTATTGAAAAATTACAACAAAATAATATCATCAACATTTTAAAACTTTCAAAAACTATTAATATAATAAATTCAATTTTAAAAAATTTCCTTTTTGTAAGTACATCACTTTTTCCACTAGTACATCACTAGTATTCCTATCATGGCAACTAAAATGATATCAAAATTTTACTGCTTTTAGAATTAATGATCATTTCATTTTATCATTGTTATCATCATAGCTTTATCCGAGTGGGTTCTCCTATATGATTTTTTTCCCACTATTTACTAATATGAAGCACTACATCTTTCTTTATTTACAATATTTTCTTGTCATCTTCAATAATATTTTATGTCATTTTATAATTTTTTATAACAATAATAATGCAGCAATCATTTTGATAAGTTAATTATCAATGTTCTTTACAAATACCAAAACCATCTAAAAAACCGTTTTCTATCCCTCATCTAAAATGTAAGGTATATATTAAAAAAAAAATTTAAGCTAAGAGTTGTAGCAACAGATGCGTGGCTTATGAAGGTTCGGTTGGCATTTGAGCGGGATAAAAATCAAATCCATGAAAGAAACCAATTTGGCCCTATCAAACACTTTACGAGGTTTTTGACCTGGGTCAGGTTCGTGTTATAACAATGTCCTCAAGGTTTAAGATCAAAAGCTTTCCACATGGAATGTGTGTATGGTATGATATATTATGCATAGTTATTCAATTCATGGTGACTTTTATAACATATTTTAATTTTTTAAAAATTAATGATTTTAGGTATGATTTTTCTGCTTTTAAATATGTCATTCAATTTCACTGCATGCAACAGCCACAGCATAGTTTTCTAAGTCAACGAATCACGGATTTAAAGATTAGTGGGCGGAATGAGAAATTTTGTTGACCCTAATTGAGTCTTGCACGGTTTTATAATAAACTTTAAGTATATTTTTTGCTACTATAACTGGCCCATTTATTGTGATTCTTAAAACATGCTGATCCAATATATTTCCCCACAATTTAAACTTTAAGCCACATTTACTTAGAGTCACACATGCGCTGGAGCCTGGTATCATGGCTGCAGCCATTGCAGTGTGGGGAGCCTACCACGCCATGCTACTGCAGAAGAATCCCACCACAGACCAGCGTGCCAGGGACGAGTGCCTACACTGCCTCATGCAAGGCAACGCTGCTTCGCTCTCCCTCCTCCCCATCCATGTTCAGCACGGCCTATCCTCCCAAGGGAAAATCTCGCCATCGTGACTTGGGCTTGAGCCTCGTTTTCTGGATGGGACGCACCAGGGTCGTGGCAGAAGATGTTGGGAACAACCGCACGGACCTCAATGCACGCACGGCAAGCAGCTGTTGCACCTTGGGACCCAGAACATGTAAGTTGCACAGCTTTCTCAGGTGAGCCAAGACTAGCCAGGGCCCCAACAAGCCCAAACCATGGATCTGCAACTGTTTGCATCCCAACATATATGCAGTAGCGCTATCTTGTGGTGGGCTGCACAAATTGGCATCCAAAGGTTTACCAAAGGCCCTGGCGGTGCCTGGCGATGTTGCCAACATGATCTTGGATGTACCCAATTTGAGGTACATGACGGAGCCTTAATGACGGCCAACTGGGTGAGGGCTGCATGCAGTGCTGCACTCAGATACAGAAGGCAACTGGCTGCCCCCGTGGCCAACTGCTTAGATCACCACCATCCATCATATGCTGCTGTGAGAGCGGGTACCCATGTGACCGCTTCGGCACACTCTCTGATATATATTGTTTTTTTTTCTTATAGAAAACAAAACTTACTGAAGGAGGGCTGCTTGTTCTTCTTGCGAAAAGCGAGCTCGAGGGAGCTTGCTTTGTAAAGCTGCTCTGTCTCCGGCTCTGGCCAGATTTTACTTTGTCAAGGACAATCTAAAACTCCAAAATTGTGTAAGTTTTTAGGATTATAGTTACATAACTCAAGCACAACTATGTCATATAGTTACATAACACCATGTCATTTGGAGTGATCATATGATTTCTTAAGTTGGAATGTTGGGTTCGATCCTTATCATAACCATTGGAAGAAGTAGGCTTTTGCTTATTTACCAACCCTTCCATGATGAAAATTATGGATCGAAGTCATCATCCTTTTCTTTTATGTGGATTAAATTATTAAATTAAAAATTAAAATTATAATATCACTTGGAAACACAAACTTCATGAGCATAGAAAAATATTTAGTGTGATTTCTAGGTAGGCTATGACAAGGTATGGATTGATGCTTTCACATCAAAATATTCAATGTGGTTTATAGGTAGGTTATGAAAAGGTATGGGTTGATGCTTACTTTCAATAAAATAATTAAAATAAAAATAAAGTTAAGAAAATAACTTTTTAACCAAAAGTCATTGTACATCTAATCAATAAAAAATCAACAATTTGGAAAATGTTGGAAATGAGCATGACAACTATCCTAATTTCTTTGTACAATGCATTGCAAATGTAAAGTGCTAGTTGTGTTATGATAGAAAGATTAATAAGGGTGTTGAAACTCAAAATATATATATAATAATAATGAGCAAAAAAATTCAAAGTACATCACAAAGCTAGACAATGATTAAATAAAGAATAAGGATAAAAAATTTTCCAATTCTAGGATTGTCTACTTAGGTAAACAACCTTACAATTAATACATTTAAAACAAAAGTGAAAAAAATTAATTGTTAGAAGAGAGGAAGGTTCCAATCTTATCAAAATTTACATTACTTTTCAACAAATATGGTAGAACTTAAAAGAGAGAGAGGATTTGACATAGATAGCTATGGCTAAATACTAATATTTTTACGAAAGTAAGAAGTTGGTATCACATGTGGAAGATCTCCACCTTGTCTCTTGTTATAGATCGTACATTGAGATTCTTCACTATCAATAATAGCTTTCTTGTTAACATTGGTTATAGTCTTCAAGTTAATATCATTCTTATTAGACAAGGAGATATTTTTCTTATGAGCATTCTATCTGGGTTGCTTAATACTTTCTCTAGTAGCATTAAAAAGATGCATAGAAGGTTTTGTTTCCTCCAAATTTTTATCATTGATATTACGTTAAATTTTCATATCTTCAACTTCAACACATTTTTTGTTTTCTTGAGAATTTTTTTAGTAGAAAGGGACAAGCATTAAACAATTTCCTTCATAATGGAAAAGATTGTAAGAATTAGGAAGATTATAATATGTATTTGGATAAATATAAGTTTTTCCTCTTACTTATAATGCTAATTCTTTTTGATGATTGGGAAATTTGATTTTTAAAAAAAGCATCTTTAAAAAATAAAAGTAGTAGAAATAGACTTCGTATGTTTGATGGGACCAAGAAGACTATGAATTTCGTGCTTAACTTTCTAAAAAATAAGTGAAAGATTATATAACTCAACAAAATATGTGACTCTAGCATATTCTTTAGATTGGACATCCAAATTTGGAGCCCACTTATGAAAGATTAACATTGCATGTATATGTATAAAAAACCTTAGATATATGGCACACTGCACCATCAAAGTATTACCTAACTTAACAAGTAGAATAAAATGAGAATAATATTTGGCATGAAGGACTTGGATGTTGTGTTTGTTTAGCACATCATTTAACTATGAAATGAAGCTTATNCATGAAGGACTTGGATGTTGTGTTTGTTTAGCACATCATTTAACTATGAAATGAAGCTTAGATTTCAAGGAAAGTAGTCCAAAGTTTGAATGAACACATATTGTGATGAAATATCAACAACCAATGACTCATATACATTATTATGAAGAAGAAAATCATGTACCTTGGTTGCATCAACATCACTAGAGAAAGGTGCCATAACTTTTTTCTTGCCGATATATAAATATGCATTCAAAAAATGAGAAGAAATATCTACATGAATAATAGAAGAAAAAATCTCGAAATTGGTTGAAGAAGATGGGAGTGTTATAGAATCCTCCATAGGTTAATCAATGGAAATTAAATCTACCCAAAACACTCACTCTATAAAAACACTTAAAGGAAAGCACATGAAACCTTTCTTGAGGGATCTGAGGGCTAACTACAATTAATGGATCAAAGGCTATTACTACATCTACATCTAAACAAAACCCTAATGGGATTATATGATTCATGGTATTAATGTAGACTATGATTTCATTTTCATGATAATAATAACATTAGGATTGTTGGAAATGCATTGGGATTAAGAAAATGACATTGATTAATGTCATGTGTGTAGCAATAGCCACAAGCATGATCCCAAGCATATAGTTGGTATGGGTTCTAATTGTCAAGAGCATGGAAGGTATCATTCATGATGTTTCTTATACTTTGTGCTATTATCATAACTTACAAATATATACATTGAAAATGCCTTCATAGGTTTCATGAAGGTTTAAGAAATTGCAAAAAAATTTAAAACAAAAGTTCTAGGAAATATAAATCTAGATTACATGGAATTGGACAAACCCTTGGTATATTAACCTTTGGTATAAGAATTGTACCAACTGATGAACACCCATAAAAATGCCATAACTCTTGTAATAGAATAGTTTGGGAGAAGCCCTCATAATTTTGTTTACAAATAAAATGGACCTAAGAAATTTAAAATGGATTTGTCCCAAGAGTTATGATTAGGTATTAGCATATTTATTTATTATATCTAAATGTATCTTTGTTAAAGCTATCATTATGTATCAATGCATTCAAGTTGCTTATTTTTAATAAATTCGTATAATTCATTGATTTCTTCCAATAAGTTGCCTTTTAAGTTGAGGAACTAGGAAATATTTAAGCCCTAGTTGAACTTCATATAATGAGGATGAGGGTCAAGGTGAGCGAAGGATCATGTTATCTGTTGAAAGAAATATCTTGCTAATGCATTGTCTTCTCTTCTTTTAGGCTTGCCTATAATAATAGTTGCATTCACATATCTCTTTTTATGAGTTTCCTTTATATGGACAATGTATTTACTTATTTCTAATTATGAATTTATTTTATTGCTATCTCAAAGTAAACAAAATATTGAAGAACAAAATGTGCTAAATTTTTCTGAATTAGAACATCAAATTAACATTGTTATAAATAAATTAAAAGATAAATTTGAAAAACAAAATTGATACTATTCTAAACAATATGAATATCCTTGACCAAATTAATAAAAAATAAAATTTTTTTAATTTNGAAAAACAAAATTGATACTATTCTAAACAATATGAATATCCTTGACCAAATTAATAAAAAATAAAAAAAATTTAATTTAAAATATTTATCCAAATTAGGTGGAGATGATTTACAAAGCACTAAAAGATTATCTAGTTGGATAAGTCCATTAAAGATGGAAAAAATTAAGAGGAAAAGTCTTAGAAAGCCATAATTCTTCAAAATTAAGTATAATATAAAATATGTATAAAATGATTAACATATATTCTTAGTTAAATTACTTTTATTTTATGTAAGTAGACTAATGATACCTTTTTTAATAAGAAGAACATGTGCATTGTTTTAAGGCTTAGATTAACATCAATTATGGATTAGAAATTCTAATGTTTTCAACCTTATTATGACTAATCTTCAAGATCTTGAATCATGAGACATTAAAAATAATATCGAATTTTTAAATGGTAATCCTTATCTTCTATAGTGGTTAGATCATATTAAGAATTCACTTATAAAACAATCACATCAAGCTTCATTGGTTTGTATGAAGCATTGTTTTTCATAGTTTAATTCCAAACCGATTTTTCAAGTTCTTTTCACTTAAATAGATGGGCCTCTAGGCATAAATTTATTATAGTTAGTTAATACTGATATATTTCATATTAACATGCTAAATATAGTTTTTGTGGATTGTTCTTGGAACAACTGAAATTGCTACCTTTTTTTAAGAGGATTTTAGGGGAAAAAATTCGACATGATATTATGGGTTTCATAAATCTCTTTGTATAGAATGAGGAAGTTAATGAAACTTAAAGTCATAATAATATACCTTTTCCCTCTTGATGATGGTGTTGTTTTTTTAAAAAATTAAGTGTTGGTTCTTAGATCTATTCTTTTTCCATTGGGATTTTTCTCTCTTCTTTGTTCTATCATGAACATAAGATTTTTTCTACATGGTTATGATACATGGGTCTTTGTATTAAGAATAATGATTTGACATTTTTGATGAAGAATATACTCATGGTGTATAATATTGCTAAAATTTTAAAGTTAATAATGTACAGTGCATAGTTGGCAAGCATCCATTTTCAAATAATGAGACATAATACTAGTTCTTTCTTGCAAGCATAAATATTTCTAATAAGAATTTTTAGAGATTATTCCTATTATGAAAATTACAAAAAAAAAAAATAGTTTTGCAAGCTTCATCATGGGTAGACTCAATATTTAAGAAGATAAATTTTCTACTTTGCATGTTGTTTTTCTACGTTTATCAAAGTTTGTTATCATCGTCTATGATAACATGTATTTGTTTTCAAAGTACAAAATTAGCTCTAAATTGTGATTAACATTAAAAAATATTATCCAAAAGTTACAGGAAATAACATGTAAGTAAGCGACTAAGAGCTGAATATAAAAATGTAAAAAAATTAACATAAATAGAACTCTTTCACAATTCATTATTAATTATAGTATAAAACCAATAGTAGTTATTCTATGTAATCTTATGTAAATTATCCAAAATATCTATAGAGAAAATGGTGTAGGGGCACCTATTCCAAACTCCTTTTTCATTCCTACAAGTAGAAGAACCAAGGTTTTAGAAAGCTTGAAAGATGTCATGGATGTTTACAAACATCTTATGTAAGAGCTAACAATTGACAATAGACATCCCATCTACTTGAAAGATATCTTGGCCAAGAAGAGACATTTTGCATAAGAAGAAGATGTCTTGTATTGCATGTAGACATCTTGCCTCAATGCTAAGTTTGACAAACAAACATCTTGTCAAGCTTGTAGACAATTTTTTTAACTACGAAAATACTCCAAGGTGGTAATTGTAATTTGAAAATACTTACAAATATTGAGTCCAAGCTTGGAAACATCCAAGAGTCTCCAAGTTGGCCATGGGAAAGGACTACCTAAGGTATCAATCTCATAATTGATAAATATTAATCATGTTTACATGTTTTAGTTAGGGAGTATGTGTAAAGAGAGTTGAGAGAGATCACATGAGAGCTATGTGCATGTTTGTGGTTAATTGTATGTGTGATATTGACCATTGTATCTCTCTATGTGTGTTGGATCTTAGTCTTGTATATGTGGCAAAGAGGTCTAAATCAATTGTGCCTTACATTGACACCAATTCTGTGTGTGGTTGTAGAGCCTCATGCTTTGCAATATTT
>MNCI01023290.1:0-12198 GCA_015680685.1 Gnetum montanum | reverse complement strand
AAAGTTTTCTTGTCAAAAGTACCTTGGCCAATTGAGGGTGGAATAAAAATATAAAAAACTAGCTGATGCAGATAAAGCTGCAGAATGAAAGGAGTCTTATTCCCAAGTTACTGCTGTTATTGGCGTTGGTGCAGTTAATGCATGCCTATGCTAAGTTGGTGCAGTTATTGCTGTAGTTAATGCCCTGCCTATAGGACGTTGATCCTCGGATGAAATATCTAAGTAAGTTTAGGGCATCAACTTGGGATGAAAAATCAGTTTAGGGCATGGAAGCATGAAAGATATAGATAATGAGAAAATTTGTGCTGAAACATATGTTAAAAGTTTTCCAAGAAAGCTTTTACTTTGGCAGCTGTTGCTTTAACGGGAATAGATAACAGGACTTTCCCTGCCGATAAGTATGACACAGAAGCCCAGCTTTGAAAAAAGAGTCTTTTTAGTTTTGGCTTATAAGGGAATGGAAGGAATAGATAATAGGACTTTCCCTTCTGATAAGTGTGACACAGAAGCCCACCTTTGCAAAAAGAGGCTTCCTAGGGTAGACTTATTTAGGAAGCTTCTTGTATGATCAGATACACCTATTTAAGCAGATTGAAACTGAGCATTGTATAAAACACAACTGCAATGAGTGAATAGAAAATGATTCTAAATCCTTGCGAAACCAGGGCAAACAATCAGACAATGCAATTTCATTAACATACAATACATGCACATACTTGCTGAGAAGCAAGCTATCTCCAGGTTCGTTAAGACTAGCAATTGTGTCTCTATGCATCTCAAATAATGTCTTAGCAATATTATTGCCACCAAGATCATTTCCTATTTATTAATATATTTCTTGAGTGTTTGATAGTTCTCCTGGTATTGCTCTCTTGAAACTGCAATCGACCATTGTAAAATTCATCTAGAGTTGTAGTGCTTCAACTGGTTTTCAGTTTTTACAGAGTTGCTTGATGTTACTGCATGATGCCCAATGAAGAAAGTGGTCTTGGACCCCCTAATCTCCATCTGTAGTGTGCCTCTCATTGCTAGACACATTGGAACATATAAGTGTTAGGCACTGAAAAATTATACTGTCCCGAGATCCTCCGGATGAATGAATTTCATCTGCTTTTCTTCTATGAGGTAGGAGTGGTTAAGCTCATTCAATAAGTGTTAGGTCATTGCCGTTAACCTCCAAATATACCAAGGTCTTGGTCAAGAAAGTATAAAAAATGGGAGGAACAGCTACAACTGGGTATTTTAAGGTGAAAATTAAAAAACCAAAAAAAGAAAACATTTGTTGCAGTACAGTTGTGCTCGTCATCCCATTGGTTCCAACAGTTCCCTTCGCTGCTCTCTTGCAAAGCTGTTGTGATATTCTCCATTTGGCAGTTCCATTTGCTACAGCATTTGTTTTTAGTTCCTGATCATGATTTGCTGTTCAAATGGCATGTGCCGTTTTTATTGGTAAACGGCTTTTCTAATTCTGGAAATTCAAATGCTTGTTGATCTATTTACAATTGTATAGAGTTGGCAAAGTGCAAATTGAGGTTAACCATTTCTTGTATTATATGGATTGTCAGCTTTTCTACAGCCACTGACCCTACTGGGACTCTGCCTTGGCTGGATGAGCTTTGAGCCTCTGGGTGATCTGCCTTGGCGGGATGAGCTTTGAGCCTCTGGGTGATGATCCTTTATATGGATTGTCAAGCTTCTTCTTCATGCTCTATTTTTAGAGTTTTAATGGAGGCTTCCCACATTTTGCAGTCTTCTTGCAGTGGCTCCCATATAAATTATGGTGGCTTCTCCGTTGCTACCTCAGTTTCTTACTTTCTTCTTGCATATAGTTGTGGCTGGAACTTGTGCTTGTTCTATCGTTTTCTATTGTTGCTATATTACTGTATGCTGAGTTGTGCTGTTAACTTGTAGAAGGTCTTTAGAGCCTTTTCTTTTCTTTCTAGGTCTCTGGCCTTGCAAATTTGAGAGTGATAATCACATGGATTATCAAGCAGGATTATCATTATTGCAATGCTCAACTTTGTTGGCAGTCTGTCCATTTGTCATGTATGAAGCATGACCAAATGGTTAGTGTTCTATTTATAATAATAAGGTTCAAGTCCAGAGATGCCAGTGAAGTTCATGATAACCAAATATTGCAAGGAATGACCAATCTTTTTTGCATGTTGAATGGTAATGTGACCTTGCGATTTACTTAAGTACCAATTCCTTGCCTTGCAGGATTTGGTATAAGGGCAATGCAAGGAATATCTTGAGTGGATGGTCTGAGAGAGATTCTGGAAAGATATATACAAGTAATAAGAACGTTAAATTTTTGAAATTGTTTGATTTGTTAGGCAGGACGTTCTTTCCCATTGAACTTTTGGATATCTGATAACGAATATTGAACGAGAGGATAGGGGCATCAACAAATGGATGAATAGTATTAATGGTTAGTTGTTAAACATGCGGTGTAGAAGGGATGGATAAAGCTGGACAACAGGTTGGGTAGGTTGAGTTATTGTTTTCGTAAAGGGTTTACATCTCTATTTCATTAATAATTCTGAAATTGAAACTGGTGTTAATTACGTTTCTATAGAGGAAAGGATCTGTTGGACAAATAAGTTTCTACAAAATACATTAGTAGCAATGAATACCAAGTACATTAGATATGTTTGAATATCTTTACATTTAATGAACTAGAATCACAATTGGTAGCTTAAATAATTCATACAATGTATTACCTCAGACTTGCTATCCTCTTTTAAAGAAATTTGTTCAGCAACCTTCTAAGAATATATGTTGTTCATCTTTTACCACTTGTAGTAGGCAGAATCAGCATATTCTATTCTTGTAGCATGTTATTTTATGGTCGAGTTTCACTGTTTCAACTTGACGGTGATGTAATTCCATTCTTCCTTTAAAAATTAGCATTTACATAGATATAGGATAGCTGCATGTAGATATTCCACTTCATCATGCATGCTAGCTTTAATTTTTTTTAATTAAAATTGAAGGTTCATTTGGTTTTGTGCTTCATTTTGCTATCTGTAAAACCTTCTAAAATTTTATTTTTCATTTGCTCAAGCACTTAGACCTGTTGTTAAACACTTTGACTTTCTATGTGTATGTTTCCACTTATATGCCATGAATACATAATGCAATGGATGGGCTTTGACCTGGCTGCAACTTTCATATCCTTAATGCTGAACATATGGAGTTTTTAAAGATGACCTGATGATCTGTAGCATTACTCCAATGTCATTTTAATGGTGTTTTGTTTCATGTATTTTATTTTGACTTTATGTACACATAAATACATTAACTTTAACTATTGGTTTCATTCTTGTCGATGATCTGAGTTATTTTGCAATGGTTACTTTGATAGAGATATCAATGTCTAATAAATTGTACTATATTACTCTGCAGTAAACTTTTAATCATTTCTGTAACTATCTGTTTCTTTTGGTCAAATTTCCTTTTTTATGAAAATTTATTTATATTACTATTATTTTTTTAATGTAGCATAAACATTCACGATGGAGAGCTGTCAATATTTGACAGTGGACAAGGAATGGATGGAGGCAAAGAGAACTCAATTGCGAAATGGTAAACTTAAGTATTCTACTATCTAGTAAATATTTCCATAATGAGTTGATGATGATACCCTTAATTTTCAATGCATTTCAGTTTTCAGTGCTTGTAGTTAAGCTTTTTAAGGTGAAATATTTTATTATGTTGTAATTACTAATTTTGAGAAAATGAAATTTTAATACCTTGGAAGGAAGTTAATACCAGGAATAGCTGAGCAATCTTTGATCATTCTTAACTCTGTTTTTTTCTCTGAACTATGAGGAATAGCTGACTGATTTATCTCTGTTTTTCTTACTGTTGTGAGTTTATTAGGACTTATTGAGTTCCATTGGTGGTGACTTATCTCTGTTTTTTATGATCAGCATGATAAAGGTTGTGACAGAGTCATGACAGAGGTTAGAAAGGATTTGAATTTGCTAGTTATGATATGATCACAACATTGTTGTGGTTTGTAACGAATGATCCTTTCTTGGTCGTGAGTTGAGGTTGCGGTGGTCTTTGTTTTTTGAGTTGGTAATATTGCAAGGAGGTGATGAGAGGGACCAAATACCTCAGAACTTGAAGGAAATTCGGCAATATGAGATTTCAATAGTTTGTTTCTAATTGCATATGGTGATTTCACCAAATTTGCAATGAAAACTGAATTAATATTTTATCAAGAATGTTTAGCACTTGAATTATAGTTATTTGAGCTAAACTAAATCAAGGATACAAGTGATTTCAAGCTAAGTCTTGCAACAGTTCTTCAGCAGTTCAATCTCCTTCATATTGAGGCTTCAAGAAGGTTATAGGTATTGACCATGACTTCACACCACGACTCAACAATGAGTGCTTTACATAATTATATTGAAATTGAAATTTTTACTTGCATCCATTGAGACCCCTTGGATTTATTAGACCAATTTCAAAATTTCTTTTATGGATTTTTTTTATAACTTAGTGCTGCCTAGTAGAATCGAACTTGTGACTTGGGATTACTATGCCAAGACCCTTACTACTGGACTATCATACCTTCTAGTGCTACCTTTGATCTTCCTTGAAGAAATTCCTTTGAAGATCAAGCCATTGGAATTCGGGACTCCTTTTTGGGATCTTGAACCTTCAAGCTTTGATGAGATTGGACAGCCACATGTTAAAGATCAAGTTGAACCAAAGATGGATGGGAGAAGCCATGAAGAGGCAAGTGAGTCTAAGCTTTACCTTGGTGATGGTAGTAGTGTCTCTCATGTTGAAGGTAGTGTGATGGATGCTAGTATTCTACTTTAGCTTGGTAGTGGTTTGCTCAATGGTAATGATGAGCATCATGATCCGTGTAGTGATTGTGATGACAATGAGAGTCATGTTGTGACTTTTGATACGTTTGTTAGTGAGAGGAAGACTAATAATGATAATGTGTTTGATGATGATGGCTATTGGGATAGTCATTGTGAGAGGGTCATTATTGGTGTTAGTGATAATGATATGATTTTCCAAAATTTGGAGATGTTTGCTATGGATTATGGCAATGATGAATTTATGCAATGTGTTGAAGAACTTGATTGTCTTGGCTGTGAAATGGATGAGCAACATGGAGACAATCCAAGTTGTTGTTGTGCTAATGGTGAAAAGAAGCTAAGTGGTAGTCTTCCAAACACCAAGAAGAAGAAGGTGAAGAAGAGGAAAAAGAAGGGAAGACAGAATGTTGGGTTAAGGAAACCTAATCCTTTTGCTTTTTCTTATTCTTCATTTGTTACAAATTCGAGTCATCATGGGGATGCAAGGGAAGCATTCCAAAGAGATGCTTAGATGAAGGAAGCATGGTAGGGCATGAGGACAAGCTTCCATGAGCAAGATAAGCTCAAAATCAAAACCTTAGTTGATACTCATTTTCATGTTTTTGATGCATTGAGTTTTGATTTTTGTGTTAAGTGTGATGGCCTTGAGTCATGGGGGCAGGGTGCCTTCCAACTTGTGAAAGGTCATTATGCATGACATTTTAAGGGTGGGAGAGATCATGAGGACATCACCTAGCCCTTGTGTAATCCTCAATGTATCTTGGATGTGTGTGTGTCCTGCTTATGTGTGTCTTCTTGTGTTGACCTTTTAATGATGATTCTAGGGTGTTTTGGCATGTTTGGGGGTGTTTTGGGCTGATTTTGATGAGTTTATGGGGTTAAAGGGTCTATGGGGACTTGTATGAAGGCATTTAGAGGTTTCAAACCTCAAAATAATCATCTTTAATTTTGGCCCTTGCAAGAGAGATGTCTCCTTGCAGGCAAGATGTCTTGCCCAATTCCAGGATCTCTCCTCTGACATCTCTACACTGGGGAAAGATGTCTTCTATTTCTCCAAAACGTCTCATATGGATTTTAACGGACATCAAATTGAGTGCCAAATTGGAGGAAGATGAAAGGTCACACCAAGAAGCTATAAAAGGGCATCAAAGGTGTAAGGCTAATCAGGTTAATTAGAGTNGGCTCCTCATCTTTGATGTATTTCTCTACATTTTGAGAGTTTTCTTAAGTAAAGGGGAATTTTCTCCATTTCATTATGTTCTTGTTTTTTAAGCTGAATTTGCTTAGGAATCTTGTGGAATGGGTCCTTTTAGGGTCTATTGAGGTAGGCTCCACATCACTAATACCTCATTGTGGATTCCGTTGTTTTCTTTTCGTTGTGCAACCCAACAGCCCATAACATGGCTCTTAAAAAATAAAGACATAGAACTTAGATTTTTTTTAAATTGTTAAATTTGAACAACTTCTATGCATGTCCATTAGGCTGGGTATTTGCAACAAAGGAAAAAAATAACCAGTAGGTGTTTCTTAAATCCCGATAGCATGAGACTGTTAGAGAAGGGAAGCCGTTTGGCTTTCCTTGAATATATAAATTGCTTGTTCACCTATATTGACTTTTATTTTTTATTAATTATTTCTTGACAACTGGTGGACCCTTTTTTTGGGACAAGGTTAACATGATGATGAAGATGAATTATTTCGACAGGTAGTCATATTTTGTAATAGTAATTTTATAGTATTTGTACCTTACATTGCTTGCTTTATCAGAAAGCACTAAGAATACTTTCTGTTTTTGTAAATTTCAATGTATTCTTTCTGTTTTCCTTTTATTCAAACTCTTACATTGCTTGCTTCCTCAAAAAGTGCTAAGAATCTGTCGGGAATCATGATTGTACATCCCAGCTTCTTTTTCTTTTTGGCGTTAGATTCAGCTCTAGCGACCTTCTTGAGTATTATTGTTAGTTCTTTAGTTGTTTTGTCATAAGGTTTCCCATCAGCATAGCTATCTAACATTGATTGTGTTTCAGGTTAGAATCATTTGGTTGGATGTACAAGTTGTTGTGCTTGTGGATCCATGCTCTTTGTTCCTATTTAATCTCCCAAGTTTTGATTGGACCTTAAGTGTAGTTAATAATTTTAGCTTATTTCTGATACGTAATCTTTTTTTGAGTTTGATGCTTGCTGTTCAAGATGGCTATTGAAACCATTAAATGGGATCTTTGTTATACGTGTGGATTACAGCTACAGTATTACTATTTGATTACAATTTGGATTTCATGATATTGCTAAGTAATTGTAGGGATAGCTTCTTTTTTCTTATAAATAATTAATAGTTATGTTTGATTTTAGAGTAGTTGATACTTTATTGGTATAATTTCTCCTGCAAACTATGCATGTTATTATGAGTACGTCAATAAAGATTTTTGCTAAATAATTAAGTCGTCATTTCTATCTGTGAAAGGGACAAGACACCGTTGTTCATCATTTTAACCTGCATCATGGTTTCCTTTAGGATCCTCCATGGAAGGTTTTCTATGGTGCCATAGTTAAACAATTCAATTATTGATTTCAAATATGCTACTTTATTTTTTTTTTCAAACAAGATGGTTGTGGGAGTGAAGTGAGAATAAAAAACTCTATGACCTCACGTTTAACACCCACATGCTCTATTGCACTGCTAAGTCATCGATTGTATTCTCATTGGTAATTATCTTTGCCCAAATCAAAAAGATGAATACTTAGTCTCCTCTATGATGTGGTTAAAAAAATTGTCATCTAATTTTTAAAATGTCTTCAACTTCCTCCATTGAGTGGTGTTTGTAATACCCATTCATAGGGAGCAAGAGCTAACACCCGCAGACCCCCAGAAAGAAAGCTAGTTGAAAGAAGAAAATGCACAAGTGGCTTTCTTTCTACAACAATCAAACTAACATTAACCTATAAAATTAAAGTGAAATCAACAGCGCCTAGATCTAGCTCTGAAACAGGTCAATCAATATTAATTTTAAGAATTAAGAGATAATTTTAAAAAGAAATAGACAGTAAAATATCTGTGCAAGATTCATTAGATTATAAAAAAAATCAAACTTTTTCTTATTCAACCTAACAAGAAATATTTAATTAGGATCATTTACACATTTGTAAACCAAAGAAATGACTACAAAAGCAGATAAATTAGTAATCTCAGATTTGTTCAATCACTAATAATATTTTATAATTTCCAGCAACACACAAAACAAGATGATCTAAATTTAACTATTGTAACCATTTTACCATTAATCATTTAATCAGGAAATTTATATGTTCAATAGCAGAGAATAAATAGATGACAACCATAAATTAACAGCCTAGGTTTTCCCCCACTCCATTAACTTATAGAAAGATATCAAACTCAGACTTGAGAAGGTATAAGGGAAAAAGTATGATTCAAGATTCAGATCCAAGATTTATGCATTCAAAGGGGGAGGGTTCATCAACCAAATTTCAACCAAAACTCAAGAATTCAACAATTTTAAAACATTCACAATTATCCATGGGCCCAAGGATCCTCTCAATTTCTACCAGTGGTACCAATCCTCATATCAAGGATCCTTGGCCCTTGTTGGTAATCTTTTGCCAAAAATGCCCCAAATCATTATGGGTGTTTTTGAATCGTTACAGAAACAACTCTCATCCAAGTCATTTAGGTGTGAGAGTGCAAAAGATGGGTGGAGGGATCCATAAAAAGCAATAAAGGTTTAAGCAATCTAAGCTTACAACAACAATCTTGATAATTTCATACAAGCATTGTAAAGGTGGTTAGGCAAGCAAGAAGAGAGAAGTTTGAGAAAATCAACCCTTGCTAGCCATTATCAAACATAACAGGGATGAATCTTTTTACTTGATTGCTTAGATATCTCGCTTATTAGGAGTGATTACTAGAATATTGGATTGTTATGCATCACTTGTTTTCTTTCTCCTTGCTATCTCCTGTGGTAGCCATAGTCTACTGTGTATCTCTTTTTTTCTATCTTGCTCAACTACTTTTGCCTTGTGTGTTTTTTTCCCTCTCCCCCTCTCCCTATTTGTAGGTGGAATAAGAGATAATGGATGGTTTCTTGTAACTGACTTCTTGGGAGCTGTTTGTATTCGTTTCTTTCTTTTTAAAGTTCTCTCTCTCTCTCTCTCTTTTCAGCAATGAGTCATGAGTTCAATTCTCTTCATGATCACTATAAAAAAAATCAATAAAATATGTATATTCGCAGGTTGCAGGTTCAAGTCCTACATCAACAATTTTTGATATTTCAGAATTCAGATTTTGCTAGATCTCGGGTTCAATTCCTCTTGATAATTACAAAACATTCCAACATATTATCTATCTTTTTCTCATTCAGAATTGTCATAAGAAGCAAAGAAAAAGTTTTCAAAATAGATTCATGATTATGGCAATTTAGGATATATAATCAAATAAGGCACCTTCTTTTTCAAGTCATTAACAATGTGAACTTTTCCATCGTCTTACGAGCCTTGAAAGGTCATCACGTGACCTTTCTACAGCCATGGAGAGGGTACTTATACCCTACTATTTTAAACTAAAAAGAGTAATGCATTACATTTAGATAAAATATAAAAAAAATAAAATATGAAGCTATGGTATTTGCACACAATATCCCTGATTCATGGGTCAGGTTCCTCCAACTTGATTCATAGGTCAAGTTCCTCAGTATGAGCATTCTTTTGCATCTTAACATACATGTTTTAGCTCTTGAGGTGCACCTTAGAGTATTGTCCTCTGTTTTTCTTTTTTTTTCTTAGCATATCTGTTGAAATAGAACAGAAAATATTTTGTTTTCCCATATATTATTTATTATTATTATTTTAAAACATTCCCAGCATGTATTTTACAGCATGTCTTACGCATAAAGTATTTAAACATTTAAGCACACACACAACTTGTCAACAAAACATGCACACAAACACACACAAAGACTATTACAATCGTTAACGCTAAAACTTAAGGAGAAGAGGTTCATTACAGTGTTGGATCCCAAAAAATATTAATAATAATTGTTAATGTAGAAGACAATCCTTGTCTTAGCAACCTTGACATCACTTTTAATATCCATGCTTGAACCTAAAATAGAAAACCTGTGGCAAAAGACTGACTTCTTAGAAAAGCAAGACACATAAGAAAATAGTGGCACATATTCTGCATGACCAGCACCTCACTCTTTAATGTAAACTTTACATCAAGAATCTGTACCACTAGATATAAGATACTTATCAACATTATTTTTGATCTTTGAGTTAACATTCTTCATATTAGATAAGGATAGATGTGCCTTATGAATTATTTGTCTTAACTGATTAGTATTTCCTGTAGTATAGGTAAAAGTATTCACAGAAGCTTTTATCTATGGTTTCTCTATTGGCACATGATTATTTTCATCATTGGTATGTACTTGATTTTTCATATCTTTTGCTTCATATTGTTGTTGCCTATCCTTGGTTGTAATATGTTTTTCTTTTCCTCAGTTTATTTCCTTGAGGAATATTATATAATTGGCCGAATGTAGCTATTCCTACCTACTTGCAATACCAATTCCATTTTTTGGTTAAGAACACTAATTTCAACAAAAAATTGTTTGTTAGAACCAATGATATGGAAATAGATTCCATATGTTTAAGAGGATTAATATTGTAGCTCAGGTCTCTGAGAAATTAATGCAGGATTAAATAGCTTGACAAAACATTGGAACCTTAAAATATTTTTTGGATTGGTACCAAAATTTGTAGTTCACTTATAAATAATTATCACTCTATGTTTTTGTATAAATAACCTTGTATCTAAGGTATGCTATATCATCGGAGCATTACTTAACTCAATGAGTAGAAAAAAACAAGAATAGCTTATAAAATGATTGACTTAAATGATATGCTTTTGCATCACACCATTCAGCTTCAAAATAAAACTCTGATTATCAGTCAGGTACCTAAAAAATAAAACTCTGATTATCAGTCAGGTACCTAAAGTTTAAATGAAGACAGATTGTGATGTAAGATTAGCAACCAACTAAAAGGTGTTTTATTTGCAATATGATAACTAGGAAGTGTTACAAAATTTGGCTTATCAACGTGTAAATCTGCATTTGGGAAACCAGTAGAAATTTCAGCATCAGTAGAAGTAGGTGGCTATAATTCAAAATTGCGCATTGGAAAATATAATTCTAGTGAGACCAATTCTCCTGATGAAATACGAACATGAAATATAGAGAGATCATAGTACTAGTGAAAGATGGACAATATGCGGTTAATTTTAATTACCTTTATAATCTTTATAATAAGTTATTAACTTTGTGAAAGATTGACAGGCAGCTGTATAGAATTCGACAGCTATCAAGAAAAGGTTGGGACAGAATTTACTATATATTTTTTATTTTGAAATTGATAGGACTCGAGCTTTAAGTTGAAAGTAGGGATGTTATTTTTCTGTTTTGTTGGTTTTTTATAATTTATTTATTTACTTGTATAGATTGATCACATGTAATTGATCCTTGAATTTGTTACATGGATACACTTTAGATCAAAATTTTATTTTTGATAAAATTAAATTTTTAACCTTTTAAAGAAAACTCCTTGGAATTTCTAGACCACATCCTTAGTCTCTAAAGCTGATTTAAAAATCACACGTGTTAGCTGCATTTTCAATTTCACCTTTTTGTATTTCAAGTATTTATTATGGAAGAGCTGAAATGGTGCGGATATGCATTTTCAGGTATGATGTCATTAATATTAATAAAAAAATTATCTTTTGCCTTGCTGTATTAGATAATCATGTGAATTTAATCGAATGGAAAAGCTAAGATAACACTTCCTCAAATTATGGTATCTTACTGTGCACATATTTTCTGGAACGGATTATGCGAATATGTTGGAAGTTTTTGTTTACTTAATATATTAAAATGACGTCATTATTACAGGCTTTTGTCTATTAAATTTGCAGGGGAACTATGGGTTCTTCCAACCATAGAGCTGTTCGAGGTCAGGCAATTGGTGGCAAACCTCCATATTTGAGGGTAAAATGATTTCTGTGGTTTTGCTGTTATATATGCATGTGTGTGTGTTGTGGGGCAGGGTGGGAAGGTGTTAACAAAGAAAGCTGATTTGATGTTAGGTTTGGAAACACATTGTGAAATTGCCTTGTTGCTAAGCCAAAAAGATTTTCATTTGCAATTATGAAAAGGAATAAGTTCTACATCATAGTTTACTAGTCTGTCTATCTTTACAGTACTATTCAGTACTTCACAGATAATTGTTTAACCAAAAGTTGAATAAGAGTAACTACACATGCATTGAAAATAATATCAGCAGT
>MNCI01023287.1:0-27793 GCA_015680685.1 Gnetum montanum | reverse complement strand
AATTGAGGCTTTGTAAAGGAAGAGATATGCAAAATATAAACATCATAGAAGAGATGTTTAACCTTTGGATCTCCTACTAGTGATTGTTTAGTAGGATTACTGCATCTGTGTACTTTGGTTCATGTGCAAGTGTATCTCATTGTCTTATCTAGCTTTTTTAAAAAGATATAGTAATTTTGAGTTTCTATTCCTAAGAATTGCATGCATTAGAATAATTTATAGATGTTTGTGTATAATATTAGTTAGTAATTAAATTAATTATTTATGATAAATTTTTGTACAAATCTTTGTATCAATGTGTTCTTCTAGACATTTACTCTCTATTTATACTATTTTGATTTGAGTGATTTCTAATCAATTAATGAATTTATTTTTTGATCAAATACTTTTAATCCTTTTTTCTACTTATTTTAATGTGTTCTAGTGTTTTCTTGAAGAAGTTTACATATGAATTTTCTTGCAACTAGCATGGATTAAATGTCACTATTATTTAACATTAACCTAAACTACTCATGTTGTTACTACATGCCCAACTCATGACAATTGTCCAAATCCCTAGATGTGATTACAATGGAATCATTAAGTTAAAATCAAACTTTCAATTCATCTCTTTGACATAGGATGAAACAATTACATTCTTGAATTGTTACATGATATAGATGTTGGATTATGCTTTGAGAAGTGATAGAACATGAAGAATAATGTATTTTGTAATGAAATAAAAAAGAAATTAGACTTCTATCAATTTGATAAAATATTCTTAAAACAACAACCTAGGTTATAAGTGAGTAACTAGAATCTAATTATTTGATATGACATTAATGACATATCAAGAAGATAATATTGGTCTAATTATGAATTTCTTATGTCATCTTATGTTAACGTATGAAAATAATGCGATAACATGATTTATGTTTACCTAATTGAATTTAATGATGATGCTAATTTTTTGGTTAATTATTTGTACTAACTATATTATGTAATACTTTTTCTTTGAAACAACTTTATGTTGATAATTTTAGTGACTCTTAAAGTCACAAGGACCAAGGAAAACTAAACCATAATGTGAATCGAAAATCAAAATGACTTATAATTGATATTAACTTCAAATAGAGAGTAATGAAACAAATTTTAACAAAAAATTTTGACTGGTTTATAATTCATTTAACTACAAATATTTTAAGGAGTTTTAGATAAGTTTTATATGATACTATACTATGTTTTTTCTTATGCTATTTTACTTCAATGATTTTCCACACTATGGGAACCATTATGAATTTTACTAAAATTTTGTAAATTCTTAATTAACTTCAAGTAATAGATATATAACATCACCATGAATATTAAAATGAATGTGATAGTGTAAATCTTGTACATGATGCATATATTTAATAAGTGTTAAGTTTCAAAAAAGTACCAAATCAAAATAATGAGGTGTTAGCCTAGTAGTAAGATACCTTATTTAGAATCTCTAGATTATGGCTTCAATTTTGATGGGAAATAATAAGTTATATAAAGTTCTAATTTGACTATATATCATGGGTTGTACCTATGTTTCACTTATTTTGGGTTCCAACACAAATGTTCCAAATCTTAACATCATCCCTTAAGCTTAACATTAGTAAAAATAACTATATCTATTTTACTCTATAATTAACATTGTCATGACATAAGACTTTGCATAGATTTAATTATTTAATTTAATGCATAGGTCAATTATTTAATTTAACTTTGTCAATTGTGGTTCAATAAATTATTTCTAATTTCAAATATAAATAATAGAATTATTTTATTTGTGTAAACATTTTATGTTATAGTATTTTGTTAGTTTTTTATGTCCTTTTCATTTTACCATTATTAATGCTTAGTTATTGATTTTTGTATATTTTATGATTGAATGTTGAATTCCAATTATCTCTTGAAGTTTTTCTTTGTTAGTCATTATGCCATTATAAATATTGAATTATGCATATTTTATTTTGTATTATGCACACTTGATCATGCATATTTTTTCGTTATTACTTACATTTAATTAGGCATATTTTATTTTGATGTTATATATATATATATATATATATGATAATGCATATTTTTCTATTTATTATATACATGTGATTAGATAATGCTCTATTGATAAATAATTAGGATTCTAACATTCTCTAGGTTATACCCCTACATCTTTTGATCAACAAATTGGATTTTTAACCTATTTTTAATTAAAACTAAATATCCTATAAAGTAGATTATTTAAGGAAGTAGCTTACGATGGTATCCTACCTAGAATTTAACCTTACCAATGCATCCAGAATGTTTAAAATTTTAGATTTGATTCTTGGTTCATCATAATCAAAGCTATGATGTTCATTTTATGTAAAAAGCGCATCGAATCCTTATTTCCCTCTTCCATGGAGAATGTTTCTATTTGTGTTTCATTTTAAACAAAAATCATAACATGTTCAGTTCTAAAAAAAGAACTAATGCACAGTAACATATGCCTAGGTGACATGTCATACTGCATGTGATCCATCTTCTTATAAATTGATCCCTACTCTTTCATTACATTTTATTTTTGCTCATGAAAGGCTTCAAACGTGTGGATTTAGGACAAGGAAATAGATGTTTATGACATTTTCAATGAAATTGGAAACTAAATAAGAAGAGTTTGAAATATTATAGAGATATTGTATGAAGGCTTATTGAAATTCTCTTTTCTCAATACTACAAACTTTGTTTTGAATTTTGTACTCTTTGTATCTATAGCTTAGTTTTAATTTATTAATTTATTATTTTTATTATTAAGTAGAGATATTTCTAAAGTCTTATTGTTCTAGTATTATTTTCAATTGAAACTGGATTAAATTTTTATCCAAATATTTTTCTACCATTTTGATTAATGTTTTGGGATATGTAGGAATTTTTCCAAACTTGCTATTTAAATATTGTATGCTTATTTTGATATTATTTAGCTAAGAAAGAGATTATGTGTAATCTTTATCTATTTTAGAAATCTTATGTAGAGGAAAAATATAAAAGAAAATAAGATAAAATATAAGTATTATCTATGCTTAGACCATACTTATTTTCCATTATTATAGATGAATTAATAAAGGAAATATAAGATGAAATCCATTGGTGTATGCTTTTTGTATATGATATTGTATTGGTGGATACAACATGAAAAAATATTTCTTCTAAAATGGAGAACTGGAGACATGCTCTAGAATCAAAAAGCTTAAAAATTAATAGAAATAAGATAGAATATATGGAATAAAATTTTTATAATAACATAAATAGTGATGAAATAAATTAAGGCCAAAAGGTTCCTCACTACAAATAGTTCTACTACTTAGGATTAATCCTTAAATTATATGGTGAAATTGATAAAGATATAAGAAATAGAATTGAGGTAGGATGATCAAAATAGAGACAAACTAATGTTGTTCTATATGATAAAAGAATATTAATAAAATTTAAGGGAAAATTTTATAGTACAATAGTTGAGATTAATATCTTATATGGTGTTGAATGTTGTATGGTACAAAATAGACATGAATAACGAATCAATATAGTAGAAATGCAAATGCTTTGATGGATGTTGAACATTACTAGAAGAGATAAATTATGTAATACAAACATCAAAGGAAGACTTAGAGTGGATTCTATTTCAAATTAGCTATAAAAAGGATGACTTAGATGGTTTGGACATGTGCAAAGAAGATCAATTAAATAAAGGTTTCTACATCACTATTTTGGGGAAGCCACTAAAAGGAAGATCACAGAAGGCATGGGAAAAATGATCAAAGATGATTTGAAGAAACCTCAAATAAAAGAATATCTAGATTTCATAAAGAAAATTGACAAAAAAAAACTCATGTAACCAATCTTATTTTATTAGGATAAGGCTAGGTTGATGATGATCATGATGACTGGGTTTTCTTGTGACATAATAGTAATCATAGATCTTTAAGATGTCCCCATCTTCAAGTAGTGGTAAGATGTTCCTTAGTAAGCTTTTTCTCAGAAGAACAAGAGTGAGAATGGATTTCCTACTTTGGATTTTAATTTACAAGTTCATGTACATCTAGTACTTAGCCAAGACCATGGCACTAAGCATTTGAGTCTAAAGATGTGTAGTGACACAATCAAGGCCTATCATTTTGAGGTCTATATCATGGCCATTAAGGATGTTAGTAGTGAGGATATTCCTAAGATCTTATCATTAGGAACCTAATTAGTTCATATCGAATAATGTGATGTTTCTAGTAATATTTTTTTTCATAATTTGTTAATGAAACAACTCAAGAAAATTCATGTTATAGATAAAAAGCTTTGAAGCCAAATTTTACATTGTAATTTAATGGGAATTTAAAGGCAGAAAAAATTGTCTTATTTTCTCATCAAAATCCTATCCTATGACCTTTTTTTGGAAAATTTTTGGATTATTTTTAGTGTGATAAAGTGAGATTTATAGCCCACATGCTACGAATTTCACTTATGCCAGTGTGTGAGGGTTAAAAATGATTGAAAAAAAAGAATTTTTACTCCATACACTATACCACCTTGTCCCACATGCTATGCCAGTATGTGAGGTAGCATGTGGAGTTAAAATTGCCCACACATTGGAATTTGTGTGATGAAAATACCCCATATATTTTGCAAATTTAGTAGTAAGAATATCACCTATTGGTGGCCTATATGTTGCAGTTTTGAGTGGTGAAATGTAACATATATGTTGGTGTTTTAGGCTTAAAATGTCAAAAACATTGGTAGTTCACATGCTACAATTTGGACAATGAAAATCATCCAAATATGATTTGTAAATGTCAAAAATTTACTAGAATCAAACTAGTGAAGATTCAAAAAATTAATGGCCTACTTAAGAAAGAATCAATAGAGTTTTTAGTACTTTTAGATCATTTTACATTCAGCCAAACTTGATACTTTCAATGAAGAGCAACATCTAAGAATTTATAACATTTTTCCCTAACATAGATCATTGTGAGAAGAGAGAACCTATGCACACAACATTCAATAGTAGATTAGTTGAGATAGTGATGAACCATGATTTGTCAGGCTCCGATATGAAACCCTCGATATCAGGTACGTGATATCATGGCCTCACTAGCAATATTGGATACATGATATCATGGTTCCTATGTAAGCCTATAAATATACAATTGTGTGAATAGGAGAGTCATAGGAAAAGTTAGTGTTAGAGTAGGATCCTTTTATCATTTTTTAATTCCTCTCAATCCTTTCCCCAATGCATGCCCACTGTGTGATGATTGTAATTGTATGAAACCTTTATTTGAGTGTGATGTACTTGGACATGCACATGATAAGTAATAAAGATCGAGATTACTTCATCATTGTAGCATTCACTTAGTTTTAACTATTATTTATTACTTTCTTACTTAATATCTCTTTACCTTCCTCTTCTATCCCTATTATTAAATGTGAAATGAGTACAACTTAATCACGAGCATTTAAGTGTGACTACTTGGTATCCCAGTAGTGTACCTAGGACATGTGCTTGGTAATCCTAGTAGTAGTACATGAGGTCCAAGATGTGTATGGATGATTAAGGATGGATGCTCATCACACTTAGGCTAGCTGAAACTCTCTTCACCCATTCCCTCTTAGCTTAATCAAATTTATTTTCCATTATCTTTAGGAGTAGCACTAGTTTAGGACCACATCATACACCTCACTCTAGACTTAACCATATGTGAAAAAGCAAATACTAGTCCAGGTGGGAAGATAGTGAATGGAAATTAACATGTAACTATTTAGATACCACAACTAGCCTGTCTGTAGAGTTTGACCAGATCTTGTGTGAATGCTTGTATTCGTATGGTTAAGTGTAGGGGTACCTCACCACTCATCATTGGCATCATTGCTAGGGATGATGCTAGTTATTTAGATTAGTTATATCCTACAAGATCACTATAACAAAGTATTCAAGATATATCTCTTACAAAAGAAATTAATTTCAAATAAGTCACACAAAATTCACAACAATGTCTCTCTCACTAGATTATGATAATGAAACAACTAGTAGGGAAATTCATTGCAGAACCAAAAAATTATATGATGATGAAGATGAATTTTGGAGTACTCAATCTGATGCAGGGGTCTCCTATGTACATAAACAAAGACAACATTGTCCCAAATCATAAATTCATAACCTAGCTAGTGACAATGAACCCTTGCTAGCCACTAAGAGCCTAATGCATATACAAGAGGTTGTTCGAATATCCCATAGGTATCATAAGGAAAGTCATCTACCCAGGCTTGATTTAAACAACTTTTCAAAGTTTTGAGGAGGCTATGATTTAGATTCTTAACATAATTTAAAAGCCTTACAGGATGCTTGTGTATGGATCAATGTTGATAATGGGTGGTAGAAACTTAAGATCTTTCCTATGACACTTGTTGACTAATCAAAAGTATGGTACAAGTCCTTAATACCAAAATCAATTCGATGTTGGTTGACAATTGTAGAACTCTTCAATGAAAGATATCAAACTTATGCAAGAGTGCTAGCCTTGAGGAGACAAATCCAAGAGTGGAAGCAAGCATAACATGAACCCTTGGACATGGTCGTAGAAATATATTATGCATTGTTAAACAACTTCCTAGGCCATGGATTCTCCAAGTAAAGGCTAATGTACCACATCATAGATGGGCTCCATAATGAAACAAGGGAGACTATAGGGATGTATGCCCAAGGTCAACTATACAAGCTATGAACCCACCAATTCCAAGAGCTTATTAAGTGGGTAGCAAAAGAAGAAGAAAAGTTACCTAAATGGAAGAATGTTGAGAAATTTCAAGAGGACCAAAATCTTGAATTAGAAAAGGTCCATGATCATGAAGAGGAGAAATCAACTCACCTCAATGAGATGGAATCATATTTTTTCCAATACTACAATCACTAGATGAAATTGAGGAAAATATCAATAAGATGATAGAATGGATACATGAAAATTGTGGAGAATATGCCAACATTATTAGAGGTAGAACCATGACAAACCAGGAAATAGGATAGAACACCACTAGAAAATTGGAAAGAAGGGTTGAGGAGAATAAGGATAAGAACTCAACTGCTAATCATATGTATCAATGCACCATTTTCCTATAAGATCACCCTAAAGATAAATGCCTAATATTTTCACATTTACATGAGCATTGGGGAAGAAGGTTACATCCAAAATTTGTACAAAAAAACTATGCTTAATCATAGTGGCAAAAATCCTAGTCATGGGGGAGGCCAGCCCCAAACTAGTCATACCTTTCATACCATCTGAACCCAAGCGCCTATCAAGTTCAGCATCATGTTTCTCCAGCTAGGTCAAAATCCTCTATCTCACCACATTGTTATCATTCTCCTAAATACTATCAATCCATATCCTATCCAACACAATCACCACCTCATCTGCCTTACACTTTTCCTCAACCTCAATATTCCCATCCTTCACCTCCTTCTACATCACCACCAAGTGTACCAGAAGGTTTTGCACCATAGCACCTACTTGTGCTACTACTGTCAAGAGTAGTGGAGGTACTCAAAAGTGTTCTTTCTTCAGGCATGGCTGTAGAATGGATTAGCATAGTTTCAAGACCAATGCATCATCCAACCCAACACAAGTTCAACACTATGGTGCAACCTTCACCTCGAACTCAATGTCTCGTGTTACCTTATCTGGGCCACCAATCAACACTCCAACAACTATGCATCCCAATGAATATAGCCACATAAGGAGACATATCAATCCTTTCATACCATCTTATGGTTAATGGTGCTATAGTGTGTCAAATCTGTATCAATTAAAATCATCTTCTAACTTGCCCCACTATGTTAACTTTAATATAGTGTGTGCACCCCAATTTGGGTACATTCCAACCATGACATCCAAAGATACCTAGTGGTTTGGATATGACCAAGTCCCAATATTTCTGAAATTCATGGATCCAACCCTTCCATTTATTAATTATCACTATGATCAAAATATTAGTTATGGTGTATATCCCACATTCTAACAAATAGAATTAATAATTTTCTTTTCTTTTCTTTAATTTTACAATTTTTTCCTTGTTTTTCATCTTTCAATTTTTTGTTTTATCTTTTTATTGGTTGGTTCATATTTTCATTTATTATTTTATCTTTTTATCTTTTTATCAATAATCTCATCTATGAAAAAAACACTCATGTCACTCATTGGTTGAGGTACCATTCTATGCTATCAAGTCTTAGGTAACTAATTACTTGGACAACAAGCCCATCACATCCACCCATCCATTGTATTAATAAGAGGTTCTACTCTGGGTCTGATGATATTTTTGACATCATTAAACCCTAAATTAATTTTTTTCTCATTATTCCTAGAGTAAATAAGGATGGACTAAGCAGGAATGGCCAGGGTGTGACATCAATGGGACTTGCGGATTCTCTTTGGTGACATCAGTAGGAGTTACCATGCAACCTGGTTGTACTAAGATCCTTGTAGATCTAATGAAAAATGGGAGTAAGAGTAGTAAAGGAACTCAATAAAGAAATCCAATGCTATTTTAGGGGGTCTCACTAGAAAGACATGCACCCATTCCTAAAGGTAGGCAGCTTCTCTAGATTACACATAAAAAAAAGAGAAGAGAAAGTGTGTCAAAGTGGCTAGCAAAAAAACAAATGTTCTACAAATAAATTCCAAATCATTCCTCCCTTGAACAAAATGCCAATTGATTGTATGCCTTGCTATCATGATGCTCTTATGGTTGTCCATCATTGGATGAAGCAATGTGATGTCACTAATCAAAGGAATGGACATGGTCTTGATTTTGGAGTGACAAGCTAATGACATTAATCATGTCCTACACTCAAGATTCATTATGCCCTGGGTTAGTTACCTCATGTCCTAATCTTGGCAATCCCTTCTATAATTTTCCTCATCTCACTATTCATGTATTTGTGACTCATGTCTTGTGTAGCATTGAATTCATATCTCATCATAGTGGTATCTACATGTGTGTGTTTTGTGCAACTAGTGAGGATTACATTTGAATCTTTTAGTACCTACAGACATTTTCATGTATGATTATGTAAGGGCATCATAGGTAGGAACCTTCCTTGGGGAGGATCCACTTGTGTGACTTTTGTAATTTGTACTTGTTGCACACAACCACATCATTTTATACCCTCTGATTACTTCATTGCCAAACCTATTCTTTCCTTTGTCATCATTTTATCAAACATTCCTCAAAACCATTATGTATCCTTTGATGTATCACCTAAACAAACTAGGTTTGACATTAAAATTTTAGCGCAACTTCCTTGAAAAATTTCTAACTCTAAAATCACACTAAGCAAAGAATTCAACATTTAATAAAAGGTAATAAGTAAGGTATGAAATAATTGGACTTCTTTCAATAATCTTACTAAAATTTATCTTTGTGTGATTATAGATGGCCCCTAAAAGAGGAAAACAAGGAGGACCTTCTCAAGGTGCAACTAAATTCCCAAGGGGAGGTAAAGGCTAAGGACCTCATGCAGAACATGTAGCGCAGGAGGCACAATCATTCAGCATCCATTAAGGAACTCCTGTCACTACACAATCTATCTAAGAAAAAGGTTAAGAGTTAAGGCCAAAGCCTATGAAGAGGAATGATGACTATTTTTGGCATGACATGTCAAGGGAAATTAAGTGTTTTTGTAGCTACCATGTCCATGGGAAGTGTTAACTCTATCAAACATTGGAACATTAGCATGGATAGCTCATAATCCTTGGCTAGAAGAGGAGAAATGTTAGGTGATTCTTCAATGGTATCAATCTCAAAATCCTAGAGCACAGGACAAAGGAAAGGCATCCATGGAGGAACCACTGCCACCTAGAACCACATGAGTTCCAAAAAAGTTTTTTACTTTTGTAATTTTGTGTTTGTGTCCCAATTTTATTGTATGGAATCCTTCACTATGGAATGAATAAATTCCTAGTCAATAAATAATCCCATACCTATCCACTGTGTAATCAATGAGGCTTTTTCTCATTTTTCTCAACTCAAGGATGAGTTTTCATTTAGTCATGGGGGTATGATGAACCATGATTTGTAAGGCTTTGATATCAAACCCTCAATATTGAACCCTCGATATAGGGTAAATGATATCACATTCTTACTATCAATATCAAAGACATGATATCATGGTTCCTATGTGAGACTATAAATACACAATTGGGTGCACGGGAGAGTCATAGGAAAAGTTAGTATTAGAGTAGGATCTTTTTGTTAGTTTTCAATTCCTCCTAACGCTTTCCCCAGCACATGTCTGTAGTGTGATGATTGTAATTGTATGGAACCTTTATTTGAGTGAGACGTACTTGGGCATGCACATGAACAACAATAAAGATCGAGATTACTTCATCATTGTAGCATTCACTTAGTTTTAACTATTATTTATTGCTTTCTTACTTAATATCTCTTTACCTTCCTCTCCTATCCCTATTATTAAATTTGGAATGAATAAAACTTAATCATGAGCATTTTAGTGTGACTACTTGGTATCCCAGTAGCATACCTAGGACATGCACTTGGTAATCCCAGTAGTAGTACATGAGGTTCAAGATGTGTATGAATGATTAAGGAAAGATGCTTATCACACTTAGGCTAGCTTAGACTCTCTTCACCCATTCCCTCTTAGCTTAATCAAAATTATTTTCCATTTTCTTTAGTAGTAGCACTAGTTTAAGACCACATCATACACCTCACTCTATACTAAACCATATGTGACAAAGCAAATAATAGTCTAGGTGGAAAGATAGTGACCTACGATCAAGGTGTAACTATCTAGATACCACAACTAGCCCATCTACAGAGTTCGACTGGATCGTGCATGAATGCTCGTATTCGTATGGATGTGTGTAGGGGTACCTCACCACTCATCAGATAGAAAATTGTGGATTTAGATGTAGAACACACCCTACCATCTACATCAAAATTTTAAAATATTTTAATATTCTTGAGCTTTTAAATCTCATGATCTATACTCTCTAAAACTTTCTCTTTTCACAAATTATTATGATAGTTAATAGATATCCTAAGTCCTTAAGTGATTAGCAAGATTGTTTGAGGTACTCTAGATCTTTTTAAGGCCCATAGATTCTGATGTTAAACTATTTTGCACAATATTCTTTGATTCTCTAGTATCAAAATTTATCATCGTTATCGTATCTAGCACTAGAAAGAGTGCATCTACCTAAATTCTTTGCTAAAACCCATTTTCATAAATATTTTATTTTCTATCTTTTCTACAAAATAAATTCTCTTGATTTTTTTTTTTACAAAAACCAAATGCATGAAACTGCAATAAGTTTTAACCTTAAAGAATAACATTTTGATGATAGTTTTTACAATGCAGTGTGTAGTACTACCCTTGTTCATTTCACTTGGAAAATTTAAAATATTATTTTTTATGATTGTAGTGCATAGCATTACCTCAGTGTTCATTGCTTAGTACTGTAAAAATTAATTTTTAAGGTTGTAGTGCAGAGTTCTACCTCTATCTTCTATACTTATAATTCAAAGATTTATTTTTGTAGTTCTAGTATGTATTACCTTTGCTATTTTCTATACTTGCAGTATGCAAATTTTTCTTTGTTCTTTTTACATATGCTAACACCTAGTTGCACTTTTCCTAGCTCTATCAAATATGGTAGGAAACATTTAAGAATTTAAGTCATTTTCCTGATTCTAACTTTTACATACTATAGCTTCGTAAGCTATAGCCTCATGCACTATAGTCTCACAAGCTATAGTTTTACATGTTGAAGCCCTTACATGTTAGAGCTCTCACATGCTTCATGCTAACAAGTTGTATTCTAACATGTCGAAAGTATCACATGTTAAGAGCATTAAGCCTAATTTAAAATATTAAAGCCTTTTCTTTATTTTGCACAACACCTTAGCCATCGAATATTTATGCATTTTTATCACTCAACTATTTTACCATATAATATTATACACATGACCTTAAACTAAGAAGTTGTTTGCATTTATGATCCTAAGGATCTGACTGTAATAGAGTGGAGACAATCCCTTGGGTGACTAGGGCTAAACTCATCCTATGTAAATATGAATGAATAATACTATAAACTTATTTGTGCAAAAATTTATGTTTTCCTTATTATTCCATGTGCATAATTAGAATCCAAACATTAGTTTGAGATTATACATAAAAATGGAAAAGAATATTTCCTCTCTTTATGACTATATTGAATTAAAAGAGTTTCATAGATGCATGTTAGGATAGCTAGTGGACATAGATTAGATGAGTGAGGGGACTATTTCAAACTAAAAATAAGAGGTTTAGGATGAGTTTGGAGCTAAGTATGAGCTAGATACATTCTTGGAGGACCTTTTGCAATGATCTTCTTCAGTGGAAATCACTTCCAACTCTACATCTCTTATTTAGGTAATAAACTAAGGATCTCTTGTAACCATTGCAAGCCAAGTATTACAACCTACCTCTTTGTTTACTTTAATGAATCATGTTTTGATCTACTTCAATATTGGATATCTGATATCAAAGCCCAAGATGCAATGTTGAATGTCCAATACTGCTAGGTATATGCTGGCCTCTAAATATAGCACTTGGACACATGATTTCCCATAAATTTTTGTTATAGCATAGCAAATCTATTGTAGTTTATTTTCTCTAGAGTAAGAATATTTTTTGAGTGTCCATAGTAGGAGTCTAATTATGTACAGATATTCATTCGAGCACTGATGTACCTAAGCATAGCAATGCAAAAAAAATAAAGATGAACTTTTTTTATCATAGCAAATATTAAAAACAAAGATAATCTATTCATTTGAGAACTGATGTACCTGAGCGTAGCAATGCAACAAAAATATTCTTTCCTTGATGCATTTAATATTCATTCACTTAACTTTAATACACTTTAGTTACGTAATTAATTTTAAGTTGTTAATGAACAAAAGCACAACCACTTCAAGCATACATGTAGCACTTAGTAACTTAGAAACACTTAACATTTGGTAATCCAATGGTGCTATATGCATTCGGGATGTGTCTAGAGAGTGGGAATAGAAACTTGTGTCAGGCTAGCTAAGTAGTATATTAATTAGATATTAATTTCCTCTACCTTTCATTCTTGTTCTATGAGATTACACTTATAAAATTTAAAATAATAAAAATCATATACCTTAGTTACACTTAACCATTTACTTGTGCCTCATGAGTGGAACTAAGAAGACAATGATCATTCCAATTAGATTTCACATCTTAAAACCAATGTACTTAGGAAATTAAGGTCTATGGAATTCAATAGGATCATGTGTGAACACTTGTGATTCATATGGTTAGGTTTAGGGGTACCTTGCTGCTCATCATTTGCACCATTGTTGGGCATCTTTTAGTTATTAAGTGCAGTCTCCAGGAATTAGTGAAAATTATCCAAAATCATTGGAAAGAACCTTAGAGTCATAACCTATTTCAAAAATAACTACAAAAATTTTAAATATCACATTGCAATTTTATTTTCTAATGCAAGATGTCTTCTTCTCATAGGAGTAGTCCTTCACCCAAGTCTAATGGAGTACATTAGTAAGTGCCCCAACAATATAGAGTGGTATATGCTCATCTTGATAAGTACGTATCCAACATCACCTTCATCCTACACTAGGATGAACAGCTGCAATGGCATGACATGGAGGGAAACATTATGTTGTTGCTAGATTGATCCATTATTGAAATGATCCAATAAATTCTTATCCATTTGGGTCTCCAAGAACTCCAGGTTAAGTATGTTGTGCAAGATACTAATGCTAGGGATTATCATCCCACTACAACACATTATCTTGAGGATTTCCAGTTAGAATAGCATCATGACTTTGCAAAGGGGAAAGGGTTCAATGATTCCCCATTCTTGCTATACCAAAACGATGGTGGGGAATCCTTATCTAAGGGTTTTCAATTCAAAGAAATTCCTTATTTTGAATTTGGTGAAGGAGGTCAAAACTAGAACCTGCAATCCATGATCCATAATCTTAGTTTTGGCAAGAATGAATCCAATGAAAAAGAAGGATCCAAAGAGGCAAGTTAAGACAAGGATGTAGATAGGAAGCAAGATCATGATCATGGCTATGATCATCAAAGAGGGGGGAGCAAGCACCATGATGATTCTAGTCCTCCTTTCTCTTCACCTTCATTATCATCATCATCATCTTCTAGCTCTAATCATAACCATAGGGGATGAAACCATGATGGAGGTGACTAATGGGATTGAAATGATCAAAAGGATCATCAAGCAAGTCAAGACTAGCGGCATGAGCATTCAAGAGAGACCTACCACCATGAACAAAGGGGTAGTAGAGGGCATCTTAGGCACCAAAATCATGGCCTCAATGAGCCTTTACTTGCAACCCAAAGTATGTTCAGTATTGCAAAGGTAGTACAAATCCCTACAGGGCACATAAAATAGTCAGATTAAGCGGTTGTACATGAACAATATTCCTCAATTTAAAGGTGGATATAACTCAAATTTTTAGAATCATGTCCAAGCTTTTCAAGATGCATGTGCCTTCCAAAATATAGAAAATGAGTGGAAAAATCTTACGTTATTTCCAAGTAAACTCATTAAAGAAGTAGAAAATTAGTATTAGTCTTTAGAATCCTTGAATTATTTAATGAAAAATATCAAATGTTCTCCCTAGTATCCAACTTGAGAAAGTAGATCCAAGGATGGAAACAAGGGACACATGAACCCTTGGATGTTTCCATCAGTCCATACTATGCCTTATTGCAAAAATGTTTGAGCCATGGTTATTTTCAACTGGACTAACTTCATTACATTGTAAATGGGCTTTGATCAGAAATGAGAAGAATCCTTGACATCTATGCCCAAGGATGACTATCAAAATTGAGCGTCCATCAGATTCAAAGACTGATTGAGTAGGTAGCTAAAGAGGAAGGAGAATTAAGAAAATGAGAAAGTGCAGAAGAGTATAGTCATGATCCTTCCATTTGCAAGAGGAAGGTTTAATTTTGTGACAGTGAGGAAGAATTAGCGCTTGATGAGGTTGTGATTAGGAAAACCTTTCCATTTCAGAAATTCCAATCTAAAATTACAACTAAGGTTGATCAATTATTTGATTCCATGTATAGTATATTTCAAGCTATCCTAAAAATTTCTAAAGAGTCCAAAGATCAAGAAAGTGATCATGAGCACAGGAGGTGCGAGGAAGCTAAACATGCACATAAAAGAGAGAAGGATAAAATTGTTGTAATAGAGGAAGTTACGAGAAAGAAATTATATGCTGATGGTGGATGTGACATCTACCATTATGAACATCCTAAGGGATGTTGTCCTATTGTTTTGCACTTACAAGAGTCTGGGATGTATGCTTTGAATCCATGACTTGCATGAAGATAAATACATAGAAGATTTCCTTATCCTCAAGGTAATTCTAGATAGTTCTACTAGCAACAGTAGTATTATCCAAGTGGAACCCCACTACAACCATATGAGTAGTATCAACAGTGGTAGCAAACATAGTCATAGGCATTGGCACCACTAAGGTAACAATACCTGTATAGATAACCTAATCCATATGGGTATTACATTCACTAACCCTTGTCTCCATGTGACTCTTCCAGTCACATTTCTACTTTCCAACCTCACTAATACCCTCCTAATGCTTATCCAACTTCATCTTCACATGAAAGGAGGAATACCACCTTTTACCCTTATCCTCCTATTCCTACCCACCTTCCTCCACCCTCAACATAGGTACCACTTGCCTTGTCTATACAGGGTGAACTACTAGTTCAATTGCAATAATGTATCACCATTAGGGTATTTAATCTACAACTGGTTCATCAACCAAGTGGGTTGGATACTTGATCAAGAAACTACCTTTCTTCTGATCCCATACTCTACCTAGTCCTCAAATACACCTATGGTTGACAACTTTTTTTTCTTCAACTTCCTCTATACCAAATTTCTTCAAGAGTCCTTGAAATCAAATTCTACCTCAAATCCATACTATTATGCTCACTCACACTATATCTAATTGGATTTAGAATAGAAATCTTCCTAGAAATTAGCAGGTCTTAGCAGTCCTCTTATTTATTTACAAATTTCTAGGAATGGACTATGCAAAGCTCTTCTTAATTCTAGTTTTAGTGTCAACCTGATCTCTCATGAGATGTGTACTACATGGAACCTACCTATTCTAAAAAAGAGAAATATCAGATTATAATTGGTAGACATCCCCATTACTATTCCATTGGGATTGGTACAAGACATTGTGAACACTATCTCTGGATGGTCTTATCCTGCTAATTTCTTAGTAACCAAGGTGGAAAATTACAAAGGGGACTTCCCAATGATCATGGGAATGGCATGGTTGAGCACCATTGATGCAAGAATGGGCATCAGAGATCTTTCCCTAGAAATATCTAAAGAAAATACATTTAAGAGTATTGAGAAGAAGTAAGTTCCTTGCATTTCATACAACGATATAGGGTGCAGTTATGTGTAGAAACTCTAGTCTCTTAAATGACACTCTATCATTTCATTTCAAGAAGTGTGCACCAAAAGAATAAATTCAAAGGTTTTCCTATGCAATAACCATAAAACAAGAGGGCTCCTAGTGGTTGACCACTGATCCTAAAGTAGCATACTTTGCATAGAACCAACTGAGAGCCTAACATGCACATATGTCACAGGCATGGATGAACTAGATCAAGTTCATCAACAACTCTTCAATGATGTAAATGATGATACCTATTGGGGAAAGTTGGAAATTCTTGAAAATTTCTAGCAAGATCTCCTTGAACTAAAAAATCTACCACTAGCATGGAATATGTGTTCTTAAAAAATGGAAAGTTGTTTATAATCAATGTTAATCTTACTCAAGAACAAAAATAGATGCTATTAAAAGTAGTTGAAAAATGGTTAGTGCCCTTTGCTTGGTCATATCCTAAACTCATAGGAAATGATCCTTGGATATGCTAGCGTCACATGTATAGTAACTTAGTTGTAAATACAAAGAGGTAGCCATAGAGGTGATTGAACCCCAAATTGAAGTAGATCATCAAGGAGGAAACCAGACAACTCCTCAAGGTGGGGTTCATTTATCCCATAGCAAATAGTGAGTGGGTTAGTCCACTTGTGATTGTGCCAAAGAAAGATGGCAAGTGGTGAGTCTACATTGTTGTTTAAATCCTAAATATGGCAACATTTAAGGATCATTTTTCTTTTCCCTTCATTAATCAAGTGTTAGATAGAATATTTGGAATTTTCTACTACAATTTTTTGGATGGTTATAGTGGCTATAACAAAATGTAGATAGAACCAGAGGACCAGCCAAAAACAATGTTCATGAGTCCTTAGGGGACCTTTGCATATCACAAGATGCCATTTTTCTGTGTAATTCCTTGGCCACATTCCAACACTTTGTTTTAAGAATTTTTCAATAGTAGATTGGTAGTGATATGGAAGTCTTCATGGATGACTTCTCACATATGGATCTACATTTGAGCAAGCCCTCAACCACCTTGAGTATGTACTGAAAAGATGTGTTAAAACTAACTTATTACTCAATTGGCAAAAGATTCATTTGATGGTCTAAGAGAGCATTATGTTGAGTCATCTAATATCACAAGTAGGAATTAAGGTAGACCCTAAAAAATTTAGGACCATCTATTGAATTACTTACTAATTAGAAACTGTCAAACATATTCAATCATTCCTTGGAAACACTGGCTACTATCAACGATTCATAAATAATTTCTCTAAGATTGTAAAATTATTGTTGAACCTAACAAGGAAATATGCTCCATTTTTCTGGATCATTGAATGTGAAAATCATTCTAGAAACTAAAAGTGAAACTTGTGAAAACTTCAATTCTACAAGTACTTGATTAGTCTAGACCATTTCATGTTATGATGAATGCATCAAATTATGCCTTGGAAGCTATGTTTACATAACTACATCCACTACACAAGCTAAAGCATTGCGGATGCATAACTAAACTACACCACCAAAAAAGAAGAAATGATGATAGTTATGTTCACTTTAGAGAAGTTTAGGCACTATGTGCTCAGATACAAAGTGTTTGTGCACATAGACCAAATTTCCATTTGCTTCTTAATGAACAAGCTAATAATGAACCCCTGTGTCATATGGTCATTGGTGATCTTACATGAATTTGATCTTACAATGGTAGATCAAAAGGACACTGAGAATGTGGTCATTGATCACTTGTCTCAATTGCGATAGAACAACAAAGAGAAAGAAAGCTCATTATCTAATCTTTTCCCTAATAAACTTCCCTTTGTTGGGGCTATAGCTAAACAATTGCCCAATGAGCCTAAATGGTATGATGGCATTCTCACCTATCTTCTTACTCAAGAGATGCCACAAAGGTTGGACCACTAGAAGAAACAATAGTTTCTTCACTAGGTGAAATGCTTTATGAAGATCAGTGGGCACCTCTTCAAGGTGTGCATCAATGGCTTGGTTCAATTGTGTGTCCCTAATGCTCATCAACTACATGTTCTCTAGGATGCTCTTGAGGGTCTTTATAGGAGCCACTATGCTAGGAGACACATGACTATTAAAATCTTTATGGAAAGGTATTATTTCCCAAAAATATTTAGGCAATCTTCAAGGATTCTCACCAATACATCCACTCTTGTAAATGATGCTAATGAGATGGTGAAATGACTATTTGAATGGAGGGACCTCAACAATGAATTTAATCATTGGAACCATTCAACATCTGGGACATTAATTTCATGGATCCCATCACAACCATGTTAAATAGAAAGGCATACATCATAGTCACTAGTGACTATTGTATGAAATGGGTAGAAGTAATAGTTGTCACCAACTGTACATCCTCTAATACTACTTAGTTTGTACAACAAAGTTTTGTAAATAGTGGAACTCATTTTATAGGCACTACATTTTAGAAGCTTATGCAATGCTTGGGAGTTGAACATAAACTCACAACACCGTACCGCCCCCAAGCTAATGATTAAGCTAATGTGACAAATAGGAAAATCACAAATATTTTAATGAGAACTATTAGCAAATATAGGAAAGACTAAAGAAAAAAACTCAACAATGCTGTTTGGGCCTATCAGTCAACATGAAAACTTCCAATAGGCTATTCTCCCTATGAGCTAGTGTACAAGAAATTACCAATATTTCCTATTCAATCTGAGATCAATACACTTTCAGTAGCCTATGGCCTTGACTTTGACTTAATTTTAGCACAAAAAGAAATATTAATGAGTCTTAACTTGCTAGACAAAAATTCATTTGTGGTCCTATCATCTAACAAGTTGCAGAAGGCATTCAATGAAAACTGCCATGACCTTAGAATTAGAAAAGTCAGACTTTAACTATAAGATAAGATTATCTATTAGAACCCCATACACATACCTCAATGTACCAAGTTCCAAATTTTGTGTTAAGGACCTCATATAATTTACAAAACTTTTTCTTCTAGGGTCATGGTGATCTGTAAAACTGAGAGCCGAGGTAAGAAGTAGCTGGTCAACATACTACAAGTCAAAACATTCCAAAAGTTAGCTGATACAACACACACCTCATCAGATGGACAACCATGCTTAATATTTTACATCTCTTCCTTTCCATTTAGTCATGGGGAAGATGGACATCCATGCAAACCATATAACCAGCTCCTTAGTTTTCACCTTTTTGTTTCATACATTTTTGTTTTATACCTTGTTATTTTTACAATTTTTTGTTTTACAACATCATTGATACATTTTTATTTCTTTAACTATTTTAAAATTTCTTGTATATTCTCCTTTATTGGAATATAATTTTCTTATTATGTCTTAATAATGTCATGTCTTATTACCAACTGGGTATAGTGTGATTTAATTGATGTGGGCATGTGCTATCTAGTTATCTAATTTTTGATGTCTACATCCTAGCTTTTAATTTTGTTAATAATTATTAGTACATGGTTTCTTTTTCATGAAATTGGTAGTGAGTCCACAACATCTATTTTTCCATAAATTCTATGGTTTTCCTTATCCTAGAAATGTGTACTCCCTTTTTCATTAATAAAACATTAAAAGATTTGTAACCTTGGTATTTTCTAGAACTAAAAATAATTTAAAGGTTTGAACAAGGTGTGACTTCAAGGGGGTTCAGTACTCTTTGTGTCTTTCTACTTACTTGGGTGAATTTGTTTTTTCATGGATTTTTTACCATTCCATGTTGACCAATAATAGGAAGTTGAATAAGTTTTTTCATGGTGTGGTTCCTATCATTAAAAATTAAAATAAAAATAAAAATAATGATTGAAATTCAAAGTACATCCCTTAGAAAAAATGAATAGACTACAACACTAGTTATGGAACTAGAAATACATGTTACCCATGCTTGAAGGTCTCTTCTAACTAAGGCCCTTCCTCACTTCCCACTTCTTTTTTCTTCTCGAATAAAGAATGGTGGTTGTTTTGTGGGAGTACTCTTGTATCTTAGGGGGGTGTACTAGTCTTAGAATGGTGATGCAAAGTCATTAAACATGATTGATTTCGGTCTAGACTAAGGATGAATTTTATTAGGTCATTTAAGCACAAAACGCATAAGGGACTTCATGTGACCTTAGTTGGGAACTCCATTCCACTCTCTCTCATCCATCTATGCTTTCCATGTTTCACCTCACCACCAGTTTCATGTTCTTCTTCGATGTCTTGGTATGATGTGTCAAAATTCTTAGGTAGTTTCTTCTAGGTTCTTGTACTTAACTTTCCATAATCATTAATCATCTATGGGGCCCATAGACTCCTTGATTTGAAGCTATGCAAGGGCAATAAAAGGCCTACACTTACCTTGGGAAGGATTCACTTTTATATATTTTGTCTAAATTATTTAAGTTCTTTATACTTAGACACTCTCACAATCAAATCCTTTTGTGTATCCCATCAATGACATCTGATTGTGCACATCTTCACAATGTTTTTCTAGTGAAATCCTCTTTTTATTGTTGTATATTCTTAAACTCTCTTTAGGCATTTCATTGCATTTAATACTTTTTATGCTTTAATGAACTACTTATGCATTTCACCTTATTTTTTAGTTTTCTCAGTAACACTATTAATGGAATCAATATACCATAATCACAACCTAGCCATATATAACCATTGATGAGACAAGGTACTTAAAAAGCTATATGTTATAAATTGCACATTAATTTGTGATTTTGTTGTGATTGTAGTGGGAAGCATAGACTAGATGTGGGACTATATTCTCCAAGGATGATGTAGTAGTACCACATCACAAGGACCATTCATGATCAGTGGATCTTCTCTCTCACTCTTTAGCTACCAAGAGGAGTTGGATGTTAGTTTTCTCTAGGGTGTTTTCTTCTTTTGTCATGAACATTCAGATTCATAAAATATTGTGAATTTGTATACTTAGTAACTTAGAATCTATTTGTTCAATCTGAGTCAATTTGTATGTTAGTCAATAATCACATACCTACCCAATATTTTGTAAAGAACTTGTTCCTTGTCTTCTTCACTTGAGGATGAGTTTTCATTCAGTTGTGGGGGGTATGATGAATTTTTTTTATCTACTTCAATATCGAAGCCCAAGATGCAATTTAAAATATCTAATATTGCAAGGTATATGCCAACCTATGAATATACTACTTGGGCACATGATTTCCGATTAGTTTTTGTCATAGCATAGCAAAGCTCTTGTAGTTTTTTTTTCTAGACTTAGAGTATTTTCTGATTGCCCATAGCAATAGTCCAAGTGTGTATGGATCTTTGTTCAAGCATTGATGTACTTGAGCATAGTAGTACAATAAAAATAAAGAAAAACCCTTTTGATCATCCTTGCAGAACTAAGAATAGATTAATGTTTCCTTGATGCATCTAATATTCATGCACTTTATTTTAATGCACTTTATTAGACAATTAATTTTTAGTTGTTAATGAACACAAGCATGATCACTTTGAGCATACATGTAGCACTTGGTAACCTAGAAATGCTTAAGGTTTGGTAACCCAACAATGCTATACGTGTTCATGATGTGTTTGAAGAGTGGGAATGGGAACTTATGTTAGGCTAGCTAGGTAGTAAATTAATTATATATTAATTTCCTCTACCTTTCATTCTTGTTATAGGAAATTACACTAATAAATAAAAAATGATAAAAATCATATACCTTAGTTTCACTTAACCATATGTTTGTGCCTCATGTGTGGAACTAAGAAGCCAATGATCATTCCAATTAGATTTCATGTGTTAGAATTTTAAGGTCTACAAAATTCGACTGGATCACACATGAGTGTCTATGATTTGTATGATTTGGCGTAGGGGTACCTCATCACTCATCAACTTTCATGCTCACCTCAATACTTTTTATCACCATGCACCAGTCTTAAAAAACTTTTCACACCACCTCCATATTTACATTCTATTACCATTGAGTTTATTTGGAGGTATCTAGACCTTGGTGTTTCTAGATACTAGCAATCACCTAAACTAAATTTGAAAGGAACACCTACATTTATTGTGATTCCAGTAACAAGACAAAAAGGAAAATGTTGGTAGTCTCAAATAGTTTCCAATAACTACATAGATTTTAAAACATAGGTCTTCATTTCTATCAAGGTAAGGAAGGTTGTACTTTGGTTATGGAATTATGGCTCAAGAGGAGTAACATAAGTGATGTGAAGTTAGAATTCCTTTCATAATTGGACAAGCTAAAAAAAATTTTATGTATCAAGATCACATGGTGACTTGTTTCCATAATGAATCACATATTTGCAATAGCTCCAAGCTTCATCTTGCAAGAAAAACTCCAATAGGACAAGAAAACTAGTCAAAGAATACATGTTGTTACAAGAGATTACATAAGGCCACATGAGATAATGAGTAGATACAATTCATCATTACTTACAATTTGTGAAACATGAGAAACATATAATTTGTTTCAAAGATTTATACAAAGTTTGCAGTTTCTTGTTATTCCAAAAAGAAAGAGATAAAAGATAAGAGGTTACATAGGCTTACTTATTGTACGCTACAAGGTCATTGATGTCAATCATTTATCTAGGCTTGCTAATAAGGGAAAAAAATATCATATGTAAACATGTTAGCATTAGATATAATAAGGTTTGAGATAGGAATGATTAACTAGATTAGTCAATTCATTCCCATCCATGTCCACTAGTCTAAATTCTCCATTGGCATAAGCTTTGGTGACTAAGAAAGGTCTTTCCCAATTGGTTGAGAACTTGTCCACATGTTCATGAATGATCTTAAGAAAAATTTCTCCTTCCTTATTTATCTACCTATTAGAATCATGATTATACTATTTTTTCAACCTCTCTTAATATCATTCGCTATTGGTTAGCATTTGTAACCATTATTCCTTAACCAAATCAAAGTCAATGATATGTAGCTCCTTACTTTGCTCATCATCGATGAAATCATATAAAGATAAACTTAAGGATAGCACCTGTAATTTAAGAGGAAAAATAGCTTCAAATCCATAAATAACACTATACATGGTGACACCATATGCAGTCATAAAGGTTATCGTATAGGCCCAAAGTGTAGGCATGAGTCATTCATGCCACTTATGTCTGCTATTTTTTGACATACTTTTAAGCAGGATCATGATGACCTTGTTGCTAGCTAAGGATTTCTCACTGGCTTGTGGATAATATGGTCATGAAAATGGATGTTTAATGTTTAATTTTTAATAAAATGTTTATGTTTCCTAGTTGATGATCTATGGTCCATTGTTTATGACTATAGTTAAAGGTATGCCAAAATGGGCCACTATGTTGTCTAATAAAAATTTATAAACTTGTTGAGATTTTTTTTTCTTAGAGGTATAGCTTCAACTCACTTTGTTAAATATTTGATTGTGGTGATGATGAAGCTATGTCCTACATAAGACTTAGGCATTATATGTCCAGTAATGTTAATTTTCCATTATTGAAATGGCCATGTGATCTAAATAGTATGTCACTCAGTCAATGGCACATTTATTAAGTTACCATGTCATTGATAGGTGTCATATGTTTTAACTTTCTATTTGTAGTCATTTTTCATATAGGGTAAATAGTATCCTTATCATATAATCTTTATGACCATGGCCCAGGGTCTTATATGTCCTCCACATATTCCCTCGTAAACCAACTAAAGGACTATGCAAGCTTTAGTTTTACCTAAGCATACTAATAATATGCCATCATATGTCCTTTAACATAATATATTATAGGCTATGATGACATATTATTTTGATCTTTTATGCACAATATCCTTTTGAGAATCAATTAGGTTCTATTGAGATTCACCATGCATTAGGTAAAACATAATAGCATCATATCACTCTTGTCGAGGAACACTAGTAGTAGTGACTATAGAGGTTCCTTTAGTGTTCTTAGTTCATGGTATGTGTTGGATGCTAATATCTATAAACTATAGCATAATTTTTTTAGCTAGGTCACAATCAAGTTGCAGGTTTTTGGACTTACATGCATAGAGCTCAATTACTTGTTTAGAAATGAGTTGAGAATCATCTTTTACCACTAAAGATGTGATTTCTTGGCTACAAGAGACCATCATTTCACTGAGTAACCCTTCATATTTTGCTACATTATTGGTACATGAAAATTAGAAACAATAATCAAAAGGTTTATCTGACGAGAGGGAAATATTATGATCATAGTAGCACTAGCTCAATCCGTACTTGAAGTTCTATTAAAGTGCATGATATCTTCATATTCTTTGAGTACATCATTAAAAATGTTGGCATGCTCATTAGAGAACTCAAGGTCTATGATTGTATTGTCCTTAACTAGAAAACTCATGATTTGTGCAACTATAGCTTTATCTTTTATTAAGGCTTGGGAGATGTAGTGTAGGTTAAACTCAACTATTATGGCCTTCCACTAGGCTATTTGATGACTCTCATATATATTGGTTGTTATAGCTCTTAGTACATTGTCCTTACATATGATGTCAACTTGGCCGCTAAAGAGGTAGTGTCTCCACTTCTTCAAGAAGAAGACTAGGGATAGGAAATACTTCTCTACCTTTGTATATTAGGTTTTGTAAGCTATCAATGCATGGCTCAGGTAGTAATTAGATAGCTTTGCTCTATCATCTCACTTTTGATGAACTAGAAAAGCTATGGACATTTTAGAGATTGCAAGTAGATGTAAAATAGTTTGTCCTTCTGAGGTGGGTATACTATTGGTAGTTGGGCCAACTATTGCATAATGTTGTCAAAGGTATGTTAGCATTGGTTTTTGCACTCATAGTAAAATCCTTTCTTAAGAAAGTGTTGAATAGATTTTAGTTTATCTGTAAGCCTTTAGATGAACCTACAAATAAATTGTAATCTACATTATAATCTATATAACTTCTTAAGATTACTTGATGCTACCAAGTTGATTATGACTTTAACCTTATTAGGATTAACACATACCTTGCCTAAAATACTATGAAACTAAGCATCTTGCTCATTTTAACACCAAAGACACACTTCTTATGATTCAGTCTAATTTCATATTCTAAACCATGTTGGCATACTAAATTAAGGTCATGTTCATGGGCATTATCCTTCTTAGACTTTACTATCATGTTGTCAACATAATCATTAAGTAATATTAGCATGTAGTTGTTGAATATGTTTGTCATAGCCCTTTGATAGGTTTCAACAACATTTTCTATATCAAATGGCATCAAGGAATAACAAAAGGTTCCCTAAGAGATCATGAATATTTTGTATAGCTAATGCTCTCGGTTGATTCTAAGATAATTTTATTCCAAGAACCCATCCATGAAGGATAGTAAGGCATGACTAGCTGTAGCATTAATGAGTTGTTCAATACTAGGCAATGAGAAATTTTTTTTAATGGTTATCCTTTTATGATCATAGAAGTTGATACAAATATGAATGCTCTTAATTTTCTTGGAAACTACCACTATGTTGGACACCTAATTAGTGTAATCGATAGCTCAAATGAAACCAACTTGGTAAAGTTTCTTAATCTCATCACAAATTTCTAGAACCAAATTTGGTCTAAGTCTATGAACTTTTTTCTTAACAAGTTTAACACTAGGATTAAGTATGATGTTCTATTACACTAAATGTGGGTCAATCCTTGGCATGTTCTCATATGACCAAGTTAAGGCTTTAATGTTATCCTGAAGAACCTTGGTAATGTCTTGAGTCTACTGTGTTTTGTGTAAGGAACTTAGTTTTAGCATTTTCTCCTCATCATTATGTGTTGTAATTGGAATCGCAGCTAGAGAGTCTTCAGTAATGTCATTGGCCTCAAGGTTAAGGATTTTAACTATGTACTCATGCCATTTGAGAAACTTCTCTATTGAGGCTACATGATCAAATAGGCTTCCAGGCTCAAGATCTAGGTGATCAATGTTAATGGATCATTTCAAATCATCATAGGGTTCAACCAAGTTTAGAGGTAGGTTGAATTATGCCAATGTATCCATGTTTGGTCTTGCATATCAACCATAAGCATGTTAAGTGGCATTTTCATGAAATAATTGTCAAAAGATTCAACTTAACATAGTAATAAAACAACATGAGGCACAATAATGTCAAAATATAGTAAATTGAGGCATAACAGGGCCAAGTAATATCATAAATGTTAGAAAATGATACCAAATGATATTCAATTATGCTAAATGAAAGTGAAACAAGGAAAAATGTAATCAAAATGTCTCAAAAAGAGCCCAAATGATGACAAAATGGTGAAATATGGTGAAAATGGCATTAAGTGGGGTCAAAATGATACAAAACAATATCAAATGACATCAAATAAAGATATAATGACAAAAAATGATGTCAAATGATGAAAAATGATGTCAAAATTATGTGAAATGATGTTGAATGGTTTTCAACAAGGCCAAATAAAGTCAAAACTATAAGAAATAACACCAAATGACACAAAAATGATGTTAAATAGTGTCAAATAGGGCCAAACAAGATTGAACAGTGCCAAAATTGGTGCAAAATGTTATCAAATAATACCAAATCATATCAAGAAATGATATCAAATAATACCAAATGAGATTAAATAATGTTGACCAGGTCAAACTTTGTCAAATAATGTTGAATAGGGTTGAAAATAGAATATATTATAATATTTATTTATTTTTTTGATTTTTTCATAGTTAAAATAAATAAAAGTAAAATGTAAATAAATTATAAACTATCAAAATATGTAAAAACATAAAGAACCCAGGTTGTAAATTATCAAAATACGCATAAAGTTGAAGAAAATAGGTTGTAAAGTATCAAAATTAGCAAAAATCTAAAGAAAAAAAGTTGTAAGTTATAAAAAAACAAGCAAAAATAAAACAAATCTTGCAAAAAATTGAAATTAATTGTAAAAATAGAAGTCTTATGAAAACTAGCAGTAAACTACTAAAATTGTGGTTTTTGTGGTAAAAATAATTTAAAAAGCTAAAATATTATATTTTCAATGTATGGATATCTAAAAAATCAATCTTAGTGTGTATAAGCCATTCTCTCAATGTATAGGCAATTTGGACTACATTCTTGACTTGTGGAACCAACCAAGCCAATTTGTGAACACTTAGGTTAGGCTTTCAACATGTGGGACCCACTTTAGTACTGTTTGATCTTGTTTTGGATTAGTTTTAGATGGCACAAGTTCCATACATTGGTAGATAGGTTGGCTGAATATATGGGACTTATTTACCAATGTAT